>CAJNOP010000237.1:0-18634 GCA_905250075.1 Rotaria sp. Silwood1
GTCAAAGATATCAGGGTGTGGATGTAGATATGGATATCATTGCAGATATGACACTGGCACCCACACACACAACCACATCCCACACCATCCACACCCACACCCTCTTATCTTCAATCAAACAATACTTATAAATAGTTTTTCATCGATAACTGTGAATTTGCCTGTCAAAATGTAATGTCGAACAAAACAAAAAATACTGGGATACCTGACATAGTCACTTATAATCTTAAAGCAACTCTTTAAGAATATCATGTCAAACAATAAATCGTATATTATATACACTAAAGTATCCATTCACATTAAGGTTTTTTTGTGACATATTGGCCTTCTAAAGAAACATATTGTATTGTAAGGCAAGATACGTGTGAGTGGTACTTTTCTACTCGCACTCACGTTTTCATTCCACACTACCACACATTCTCTTTAAAGAGGAATGGGAAAAATCAAATATGTTTCTAGTAAAGATAAATAAGAGTACAGTTAAAATTTAGGCAAGATATGAGGGTCTTCTTGAAACACTATGTTATTTCCATCGATTGTTGTTCCAGGTCCACTACGAATCAAATGGTAGATCATTAATAACAAAATGCCCACAAAAAGAACACATTCTATGACGTCGAATACAATTTTCGTCTTGTGTAATTGAAACGGGATAATATTGACGACCAAAAATGCTGTTGTCAGGGCCAGATAGAGAAGGAGAAGAATTAATCTCGCTAAAAACCACCCATAGCGCGAGTTTCTCAGAGCAACGAAGTCCAAGAAAGCTTGGTTGAATATTGCGTAGAAAGTCATATTGAGTATTAACAAGTCGCGTAAGATGCGTAGTTCTTCTCGACTAGAGACATACTCGACAAATGAGGGATCACAAGGTGCGTGGTCTTTGAATTCTGGAGCGTCCATATCGATTAGACCACAAATGAAGCGCTGAAACTCACATTTATTGAGTGCACCATCATAAACAGTTCGTAAACCCGTTGCTGACAAGAAAAGGATGCTCAACGAAAAGAGAAGAGATTGATGGAGCATCACACGTGCAGATCTTTTGCGGCGTTCAACATCATTACAAAGGCGTCGAAAGTTCCAATGAGCCAGTTCAACACCAACAATCAAGCAAGTGATTCTAGCCAGAAAGACCACAGTAAGTTGTGCACTGATACAGTTTTTTGTCTGAAGGATAACATTCAAACCAGCAAACAGCAGAAATAAGTAGATTTCAAACGATATGCCAAAAACAGATGCTCCTGAACAGTAAATAACAGTTGCAATCTCATAGAGTGGATACTTTGCGCTCCATACAAATTGAAGTGCAGCTGAAGGTGGGTTTGAAGATGCCGCATATGCCACAGTGTCAATTATCGATAGGACAACGAAAAGAACGATGGAAACTCCTCGAAAAAGCTTGTCAGCGCAGCTCCTTTGGAGCTGAAATGTGGAACTCACGTATATCCTTTCAATTTGTTATTCTACTGCCTTATTTGTAAACTAAAACATACTATTTTTTCAAATAATTATAAATGCATTAGAATACTGTATAGAATCTGAAGCCTTTTGTGCGCGGTTGTTGACGTCTGTAATGGTGCCCTGTCTGTAATGGGGGGCTGTCTGTAATGGGGGGTGTCTGTAATGGGGGGGTGTCTGTAAGGGGGTGGGGGTATGTCTGTAATATTCTCTTTCTCCGTTGCTATGTGTCTGTAATGGGGGGTATGTCTGTAATGTTCTCTTTCTCCGTTGCTATGTGTCTGTAATGGGGTGGGGGGGAGCCGCCAACCTCGAACTTAAAACTTACACTCACTATTTTCTTCGAAAACATACGTGAGTTCCACAAAAGAATGAGAGTACAACTTTTAGGACATTCTTTAAAGTGCCATTTGAATAGTTTTATCACAAATCGTCTTAGTCGGGATTGAATAGGCTCCGCGTTACATCTTGGCATGTCTTCATTATCAGCGGTGACATGCTCTGTTGTTCTTAAGGCCCCCCCCCCCCCCCACTCAAAAAAGTCAATTTTCGTCAAAAATTTCGAAATTAAGATAAATGCATAGGACGATAGCCCGTCTTCAGATCTTTCATAAGCGATAATTTGTTTTTCTCGGTACTTCATTTTTTCCAAAAAACTTTCAAGATTTCCGTCAACCCCTATTCGAAAAACCAGCTGGTTTTGGAAAAATCAAAAAATTTTTTTCGTTTTTTCTCGATTTATGATTTTTTGATTTTGGTACAAGGATTTCTCAGTCCGGGTCCGTCCAACATATTTAAATTTTTTTCTTGTTTGAAAGAGCGCGTCGAGATGCAGGTCACTACAGAGTCCTTTTTTTAATTAAGCTTTGTTTTTTATTATATATAAAGACACTTATGTGACTGGACACCCATTTTTGGGGCGTTTTTTGAGTCATTGGACTTGTGATCTCCTTTCTCCGCTAAAAAAGTAAGAATCTTAAAAAAAGGACTCTGTAGTGCTCTGCATCCTGACATGCTCTTTTTAACAAAAAAAAATTTAAATATGTTAGACGGGTCCGGACTAAGAAATCCTTGTACCAAAATGACCTATTTTTGACCCTTGTTTGGTGAATATCTCAGTCAAACATCAGGGTATCGAGCTGAAAATTTTATCACAGCCTCCCCACTTCAGCCCCAACATATGCTCCAAATTTCAGCCAATTTGAACATACCTGGGCTGAGATCGATTTTTGAGTGGGGGGGGGCCTTAAGTTTTCTTCATTCATTGGAAGCAGGGAAATAACCGACACTCTTCGTCCTGAGCTCATCCTCCCTTTAATGAAGTGACCTGTAAAAAGAAGAAAGTGGATTTTTATTACTGAGAAAGAAGCACTTGATGTGTTTGTTTCGCCCAAACGACCAATGTCATTGCGAAACAAAAAACAAACTTGGCGCGCAATTTTTCAATATGAGCGCGAGTGCACTTTCACCACGTCTTCCTGCTAACACCCGCACATCGAGAGTCTCTATGAGTAAAGTACTCTAGTTTCTTCGAAAAATTTTGTTACTATAATATATTCCTATCAAAACTTTTGTCAGAATAGAAATATGTGGGTGGTTGAAAGGAGCGTGAAATAAAGACCATCATTCACACCTCACATCTTCGCTCATACTCTGACAATAGAGAGTTTTTTGAACTTTAAAATACATTTGGTTGAACAGAAAGGTGGAGGCTATTTGGACGTCCAAAGTGGAATCCATCGCCGTTCTTTAGGAGGCTACTAAATCGAAAAGAAAAACCAGTGTTCGGACCCGTCATTAGTGCCGCTCCGAATTTCTCAGATTCTCACTAGTTTAGGATATTCGATTATTCTGCCAGCACATGTCACTTTACCAAAACAATAATGAGATATTCAGATTGACCGTTATTGGTACAAGCATGCAAGGGTTTCATGAACAATTTTGTTTTTCGATTTTGAATCTCGAAGTTGGAAACTACTCATAGTAGTGTCTCCATTCTTAAACCCTCACCAAGACATAATCGAATACGATCAATAGAGAAAGTATGCAGGATCTGAAGCGTCTGGAAGGCTCTGAAAAATGGTTTGAAACTTGGAAGCAGAAACCTGATATTAGGATTGAACGACTGAGGCTTTTCAGTTAAAACTGAAGCCACCACAGCCGAGAAAACAATCGCTTGGCATGATTGTCGTATTTCTGCTGCTAGATACGACACATTATGGATGACAGACTCACTGGGCTTGAATGAGTTCGAGCCCTACTGAGTTGAAAGGCAAGAAGCTTCATGAGGTAGAAGTTTTTCCCGATTTTTGGAAGAATTAAAGCAGACAAAACTTTAGAAAAAACGTCTTTAAACACTCAAAATGGAACCGTGATTATGAGCTATTAACGTTCATCAAAAACAAAGGTAATAAACGTATTTTACGAGTAAAATTCTTTTACTTTCAAAGTACGAAAAAGGTGAAAAATGCTAGTTTTCCAGCGTTGAAATGCCATTTTATTCTAGAATTTAAAGGCAATCCATTTTAACGTTGCAAAACTGATACTTTTCACCGTTTTCATGCTCTGAAATTGAGAATTTTACACAAACAACCCATTTGGGTGTTTTTTAATGAGCGTTGATGGCTCAGAATCGTGGCTTCATTTCGAACGTTAAAACGTGTTCTTCTCAGTTTTTGTCTGCTTTGGACAATAGTGGATGGAGTTATTAAAATGTGAATAGACAGTCCTTTGGTGAAAAACACAATTTTGGTGAACTCGTTGTTACAAAATTCAAATTACATCTATGTCTCTGCTGCAAGATAGTACAAAGAATGATTATATAAAGAGAGTTAGTGATTTTTGGTTTTTTGACTACTTATACTAACAAATGATCATGAAAAGTCGATACTTTTAAGCCTAAGAAAGATTTCTTCTCGGCGATAAGAAGTTTGAGACTATTAACTCTGCTCAACTCACTATTGTCTCACAGGAAAATTACCTTGTTTATGTGTTAAAATGATATTGTTATGCTTCAACGAAAGATATTAGAACGAAGAAAAACAATACAGCAAAGTTTCCGATCTCTTTTAAAAAGTCATCTTTAACGCTGAAGTATGAAAGAAATTTCCAACCAATATATAAAAATAATTTCTTTTCTTTTCTTTTCTTTTCTTCTTTTATGAACATTGCACTGCGAATGCAACAAATGATGTCATCGCAGTGCAATGTTTACAAAGGAAGAAAAGAAAAGAAATTACTTTTATATATTAGTTGGAAATTTCTTGGGGTGTGGATGTGGGTACGGTGTCGGGTATGAGTGTAAAAAGCAATGGACACCCACACCCACACCCACACCCACCTCACTCGCACCCACACCCACACCCGCACCCACACCCACACCCACACCCACACCCACACCCACACCCTCAAGATACGATGTAGGAAACAGGAATGGTGGTAGATAGATTTAAATTCAATATACAATACCAGTTTGAAACAAGAGAAATATTATGAATAAATCGATATGTTTATTTCAATCAATCTTGAATAACATAAAAAATTACAAAAAGCTAATGATAAAGGTGCTTCGGGGTGTAAATCGAAGTTGATTTATGCGGTAGATTGACGGTGAAATTCACAGTTTAATTCTGCTTATCCATACATTCACAATATCCTTTACACCTGCCTTCTGATGCACAGAAGCCAGATGAATAGTAGTCCGTCGACTCGGATAATTCCAAGCAACGTTGATTGCATTTTTTGTGTGCCAGTGCCGTCGGCTTCGTAACTGATTGCTTCTGTTTTCCGCGTTCTTTCCAGCATGGCTTCTCGTTTGTAAGACAATCCGACCATGTTGACTCACACATATTTATTATCAAGCCAAGAACAAGGATGATGAAGAAGAGACGAATGATAGTGAATCGATACATTGTTTATTCAATAATAAGGCTGTCTGTATCCTAGCATGAAAGAACTTTATTAGAAGGTTTTCTTTTCCACTATTGAAATCACTAAATTAACTGTAAGGAATTACTTTGCCAAAAATAATTTCAGCCACCTAGCCGTGAAAATAGCAGGTCAGACAATTTCTAAATTCTCAGAATAATATTAGTCATCAACAGTAGAATAATACAGTTGGAAGTTTGTAGTGAAGTGTATATATATATATATATATATGAGATTACTTCCTCTTTTTTTTAAACTACGCCTTTTTTTTTCTTCCTACCATAACGAGCCATAGTTTGCTATGTTCTGTACTTCCGCAACACTCTCCCCCCATTAATGAAAAAAAGATAAGCGATGCAATTTTTTTACTTTATATTGCCATCTAGAGAATGAATCGATCGATGATAATTCATCAATGAAAACAAAGTTCTATCTACAAACGAAATACAAACTAGGACATGGGTGTGAGTACGAGTGTGTTTTTGCTGTTTATCTGCGACGGCACTCACGCTCACATCCACATCCACACTGACACTCACACCCACACTCACTGCTGCGTATGGCAGCTAAAAATAGTGTATGACAATATTTACCTTAAGATAGCCCAAAAGACGTCGACATTCGTGCATTGAGACTGAAGAGCTTTATTTACCGGCAATATCAAGTTTCGATTTCGTTAAATAAAGATATCGAATCGAAATGAAAACGTATAGAAGAGGAAGGCATCGTCACATGTCAATTACATTTTTCACTGCTTTCATATCGAAGAAGGTGACGAATATCGTACGATCAATAACAAATCAGTATTTTTCAACACCAACAGTGTACTATAAATTATACTATCTTTTTTGATTTCAACATCAACCTCAAAGCCTCCGTCTGTCATGCATCAATACAATTGCATTGATATTGTAATTGTATGGTTTGTTGGTTACAGCATTATAGTTGTACAGGCCTGTTCTGTTCTAAAGTTAACAACACCTGAAGAATTAGTCTCTAAAGCTCACGTAATTATTCGAGCAACAGCTGTCAACTATGAAAAACCTCCTAAAGAACCAAATATGTGGACAACTGGAATTCCGGATTCAATCATTAAATTCGAATTCGAAGAGTTGATCAAAGGCAACAAATCAATTCCTATTCCACTTTTGATTAATGGATATTTGAGCCAATACAACGATTTCAATGATCACTCCCCACCATACATGTTTGTTCGACCAGGTGGACGTCGGGGAAGTTGTATTGCCAATACATACAAACAAGATGCTGAGTTTTTGTTATTTTTAAACGACAAATTTACACCATATTGGGACGCGTTAACACCTGTTAATGAACAACTTTATTCGCCATCATCTGCCGACCAGTGGCTACAATGGGTTAAAAACCAAGTTGCTTCAAGCGCTGGGAGCAGACTTCGCGCTTTTTTCCATTAAAGAAAGACGGGTCAAAATAGCTAAAAACTCAATCGTTTAAAATTTAAATGATTTTTTCTTCTCGTGCCTTTTAAATGTATTGTATTGTCTTTCGTTCTCTCTGAATTTTGTATGGATCGATGTGGGTCTGTGCGGATGGGTGTGGGTGGGGTGTGGGTGTGTGGGCGTGGGTGTGGGTGTGGGGTGTGGGTGTGGGGTGTGGGTGTGGGTGTGGGTGTGTGGGCGTGGGTGTGGGTGTGGGTGTTAGTATCTATTCATGAACAGCTTCAACCACACCCACCTACCCACACCCACCCACATCCACACCCACACCCACACCCAAAAAAGTCACTCGATAAATATCATAATTTACGCTCATATTTCTATAAGCTTGTAATTCAGCTGACGGAGTTGCCGCTTCATATTCAGCTATTGAACAAATGATTATATTAGGTGCATCAAATGGAACAGTTGCAGAGTATCCATTCGCATTTAAATCAGTTGTCATTACTGTACCATCAAATGGAACAGTATTTTCTGTATTAAACAAAATACAATACTTCTTTTTATGCAAAGTAATGAATGATGAAAAAGTAATTTGACAAAATGGGCGTTTATTTTCACGCTGTTAAAGGATTGCCCGCAGAAGTTCGAAAATATTCGGTTAGAACAAAAATTTTCTATTGTTTCTGAATATTTATTCAAATTTCTGCGAGTGCTGCTTTAATAGCCTAAAAATCAAAAGATTTTATCAAATTACTGTTCGCTCACTCGTTAATAAAACTGACTGCAAACACGTCCGCCAAATCGTTTAAGCAATATTTCCATAGCTAATGGTGTATCAGCCATTTGACCGATAAATGTGAATATAAAAGCAGCAAATATTCTTCAGAAAAGAAAATCAAAAGTAGGTTTTCTTCTAAAAGTAATGATTTTCCTCAAAAGAAAATAGATTTTTCTCCAACTGACCAAGGTCTTTTGATTGACTATAAAATGAGTCAAGTGACCGATGTCAGCTTGAGAACAAGCCCATTTATGAAGAACATAAATATTTACTTTTTGTCTTTCATTGCTACTGTTTTTTTGTACAATTCTTTGATTTTAGCAAGTTTTTTCTTTATTGCTTCTTTTGTAATACCAGTATCCTATTTAAGAAACATCAAATCTAATAAGAAAAACGATTCATTCAAACAAACTGTATATGTAAACTCTCCAGCATCTAATGTATAATGAACAATATATTGAGGAAGAATACAATCGCTATGAAATATAATAAGCTCTTCTTTGTCAGGTGAACAATGTGAATCATAACCCTAAATGGAAATAGTAAATATATTGAAATGAAAACATACAGATTTTTTACTTCTTTAAGAGCAGAGCCCATCATTATTTCTGTACAATGATATACCTATAAGGAAACACAAGGTAAACATTTCTTGAAATTTTTTCAATAGTCTTTTCTTTACTTTTCCTTGTAATACTTGACATAATAATAATTTCGTAACTTCGTTTATATAACCCATTGATAAGCTAGGGTATTCCTATATAAGATGAAATACATTAAATAAAATTAACAAAGCATATTTGTAATCATTTACTTGCTATCTTATGTGCTCGATGAAACTTTCATGAAAAGATTTCTTGATGAGGAATTTAATTCTTTATAAGAACTTGATATTTTGGAATTCAATGAGAATGATAGATTTTTAAAACAAGTTTTCATGTATTGATCGTTGACATTTTTCAAGTTTTGAAGTTTAGACCCATCAAAATTCAACAAATTCTGAGTTTTAATTTTATTGAACTAATCAAAATTGCATTATGGCTGTGGATGTGGACCTGGGTGTAGTCAACACAACACTAACATCCACTCCAATAACACGCACACCCAGATCTATGCAGATTATGAATCCTATTTCAAAGATGATTGAACTCTGAAAGTTTAAAAATAGCAAGTTTTGTGAAAAATTAAATTCTCAATCGAATGAACCTTTTTTTGAAACTTACTATTGATTACATACGACAATAAACTATTTGATTACAAGTCTCAGATTATTTCTGCATAATGTATTAAATTGTTCTTTGATATAGAAACTTACACTAAAATATGCTCCTTGTCCAAAGCGACCAGTATCAGTTGCATGCTCAAATCCTTCTTGACCTAGAAACAAGAAATAACAATATAGAATTTTCTGAATTTGAAATTTATTTACCAGGTACTTTAAAACCATTTTCACATATTGATCGAATATTAGAAACAGCTGTACCGTGAAAAGCTAAAACAGGATAAGAATATTCTTCACTGCGTTTCTTCTTTAATTCTTCTCGTGCTGTACTAAAATCATAAGAATTAATTAAAACTAACAGTAGCTTTAAAAATCTTCACTTGAATTTGTTGATTAAAATTGGATTACAAACATATTCAATCTTTTTTACTTTGGCCCTAGAAAATAAAAATTATGAAATTGAATATATTTTTTAATTGAGTTATTACGCTTCACATTCAGTTAATAAACGATAAAATTGAGATTCCGCTAAACGAAAGTGTAATTCAACAGCTGAACCTATACTTCGAATAAAACTTTTCAATTAAATTTTAAGAAAAACATTTATTAATTTACCTTGCTTATAATTTCGTTTGGGAAAAAGTTCGAAATATTTAACTTGACTACTTTTAAGAACTTCTTCTTCACCTTCCATTAATAATATACCTTCACTAACCTTAATAAATAAGATTCTTCTTGGAAATAGGAATTTCAAAAATACGATTAATTTACTTTCTTTTGAAGTTGTTCAATTTCGTTTTTTCTTTGTTCAGTTTCTTCACGAGTTTTTTTAAATTTTTGTTGTAATTTATCTTTCAATGTAAAAGCCTTAAATTGGTTTTCTCAACTGTAAAAAAAAGGTAAAATTCATATTTTATTTTTATTTACTTGAGGGTGTAGGTGTGGGTGTGGGTGTGGGTGGGGGGGGGGGGTGGGTGGGGGGTGTGCGTGTGGGTGGGTGTGGGTGTGGGTGTGGGTGGGTGTGGGTTTGGGTGTTATTGAACTCCACTTCTGTATTCACACCCACCCATACCCACCCCCACCCACACCCACCCATACCCCACCCACACCCACACCCACACCCACACCCACCCACACCCACACCAACATCCACACCAACATCCACACCAACACCCACACCCACCCACACCCTCTCCTATGCAGATTATTATAACACTTGACAAGATCTTTGAATAGAATTGAAATCATGATCATAGTAGTTATTTTTCTGTACTCACCAGCACTTTCAATTCTAATTTATTTTTCTGAATATATAGTTCAGATTCGCATTTATTCCTCTAATCGATCTCCAACACATTCGAAACGTATACAAAATCAAAGTTATCTGATGATTTCTGTAGCCGGGATGAAATCGTGATAATAGTTGTTAGAATCATCACACCCTTCACACTAGCATCATATTACTTTGGCAAGTATTGTGAATTTTCAAAAATGTAGCAAATATTTGAGTCCTGATGTTAATCTGATGAATTTGAAAAGTCCGTGATTCTTCAGTGTAAGTGTTAGAAGTCCACTACACTCAAAATGCTTTGGTTTTAGACTTGAGTATTTCTAAAAAATTGTTTTTTTTCGAGAAAATATGCAAGTTAGAATAGCAGATAGTAGCAAGAAAAAAGATAAATTAATGAGTAATACAACTAATATGCTGAATGAAATAAATCTATAATATTTTATACGTAAGTTTGTATCATTTAAGCAAACTATGACCATATCCTTTTTGGTATGTATTTTCATATACGAAACAAGAATTTTGAGAGCAAGGAAAATATGGATTATATTCGTAGACTTTTCGTATCTTAATGCTCAATATAAAGATGTAATACACTATGCAAATATATAACTTTTATATGACACTTTCATGGGAGAAATTTCATAAAATTATAGGTAGTGCATTTCGTTTCTTTTTCTTAATTATTAGCAATAAATATTTATGAATGATCATATCTTAGATATGTTTCTTTTAAATATTATTAATATATATGTTTATATCATCTAGAGTCGAAGGACGCATACCTAGAGGATATAAAAAAAAGCAGACAGTCTGTGAACATGTGTTTTTCTGTTTAGTGTAGTAATTTATATGATAATTGCCTTAATGATTCTTGTCAAATAGATAATTTTCATAAATATAAGCATGGAAGAAAACGACTTCAATCTTGTCTTCAATTCTTTTAATTTGAAAATTGAGTATATGAGTTTTTCATTCATCAAAGACAAACTTTGAAAAAGTTATTTTATAGATTTTTATTTTTTAATACTAATCAAATGAAAACTTCACTGCAAGGAAAAATATTTTATATTAAACATCGAGAAAAGAATTTCACCGTGCATAAACATTGAATATTATTATAAACGTAATTAACTTTATTGTCTGATATGGCCTTTTCAGTATATGTCTAAGAAATATATGAGTGAATATATACATGAGCACAGCATATGATATATATTGATGTTTTTATCATAAAGAAACTACAGAAATGAAAAGAAAATATGACGAACAAAATTTATAGGAACAGTATTGATTCTTTGATTAATTTCTACACGAAAAATCAGGTAAACGACAAAAACGAAACATAGGTGATCATACTTTGTCCAAAGACTTATTTACTATCTAATATTCAAGAAACTCGACTTTAACATTGTATAAATGATACATACAATCAGTTTTGTTTCTCTCCACTAGAGTATATTCGATAAAATTGACAAATTTATTGAAGGCATTAAATATATTTTACAATAAGAGCTCAAATACAAAAATTTCTTGAGGAATATGCATCATATTTTTGACTTCTTATACCGCATGAAAAGAACTTAAAATAAGATATGAGTAATTCTATATTTGTTTATTTATCTCTAATAGAAGCAAGATGATAGAAAAAAGAGAAACATCACAACTCATTTAAAAATGAAATAGTTTTAGCGAAAGACTGGCGAAGAAGCGTGAAAAAATGAAAAATAAAAAATAAAACAATATAATTGTGCTCTTTTAATTAGCGAAAGAATTCGTTTATCAAATAATTTATATTTGTTGACATCAATAGTTTTAAGTAATTGTAGACAAATAAAATGTAACTTTCCATTACAATATAGAAAAGAAAAGTATGTGCTTCGTCTTATTTTTCAGTAATTCTTCTTTACAATGTTCATACTATAACTAATATGTATACAAACTATGTTTATGGAAAAGTTTCTTATTAATTTTATATCGTGTTGTAATAATTTTTCCATAGATCGAATTGTTCTCTTAAGTTCTTCATTCAAGTTCCATTTCATAACCAAAATCATTTGTTTCGACATACTGTTGGCTAATGGAATTATTATATACATATTTAAGACTGCGGTATGTTTTTTTTTATTATCATAAAATTGATTTAATTTTAATTTCTCTTGATAGGAATCGATTTTTTTATTTTTTACATATCAACCTGGGTGCGTTTGGCATCATTATGTTCGCTCTATTCACTAGTGTAGCAATCACCAGTAGTGTATTAACAATTCATTTTGCTTCACGTAAACTAAGTAAGCATAGTTCTCGTTTTGTTTCGTAGACGAATTTTTGAATAAGTTACAATGAGGATGGATAAATGCGTATTCATCTCTTATGTTTTAGATAAGACATGTCAATTCGTATTTCGACGACTTGATAAAAGTTCAATTGTTCATGATTCTAAATTACGATCTCTTGCTGTCGGAGATTTCAACAATGATGATCAAACAGATGTTGTTGTGACTGCTTCCGGTACACACAACATTATGGTAATTCTTTTTTCTGATAATGCAACCTCTGCAACGATTAATACATATTCGACCGGTACTGAATCCCTTCCTTACTGGGTCGTTGTCGATGATTTTAACAGTAATGATTGTCTTGATATTGCCGTTGCTAATTATAACACTCATGATATTAAAATATTTCTTGGATATGATAACGGTACATTTATTAATTCAACCACATTATCAACTAATTCTGCTCGTCCAATATTTATCAGCGTCGGAGATTTCAACAATGATAATAAATCTGATATAATAACTGCTAATTATGGCACTGACTCTATTGGTATATTTTTTGGACATGGTAATGGATTATTTGAAGATCAAGAAATATATTTCACTGGCTATGATTCTCGCCCACGATCATTAGCTATCGGAGATTTCAATAAAGACAATTATCTAGACATCGCTATCGCAAATTATGGTACGAATAACATCGGTATTCTATTTGGATTTGGTAATAGAAGCTTCACAAATCAACAAATTTATACAACTGGTCCGAACTCAAATCCAATTTCTATTGCAATAGGAGATTTTAATAATGACCAGAATTTAGATATTGTTGTAGCCAATTATGGTATTGGTAATATTGGTATACTTCTTAATCATAATAATGGTACTTTTACATCACAAATCACATATTTGGTTGATGTAAACTCTCATCTAGAATACGTTACAGTGAATGATCTCGATAATGATAACGCATTGGATATTATAACGGTTGATTCAAATAATAATCAACTACATGTTTTTCCCGGATATGGGAATGGAACCTTTGCTAAAATAGCTACATATGATATATTAGGTGGATCTTATCCTATTGCAGTCGCTATTGCTGATTTTAACAAAGACTACCAATCAGATATGGCTGTGATCGATTATGAGACTAATAAGTTACTGATACTGGAAGGGTATTCCATAAAACCATCCATAAGATCGAAAACACATCTATTGAAAGCTTCAGCACATCCGAGTACAGTTGCTATTGCTGATTTTAATAATAATAATCAACTCGATATAGTCGTTAATGGTTACGACAACAGTGGTGTACGCATAATGTTTGACTATATAAATGAAACTTTTCTGAGTGAAATATCGTATTGGACTGGGAATTACTCTCGTCCACAATGTATTTATGCTATTGATTTGAACAATGACGACCATATAGATATTGTCCTTGGCAATTCAGGTTTTGGTGGTATAAGCGTTCTTCTTGGACACGGCGATGGAAACTTTACAACTGCAGCGATATATTCTGCAGGCATAGGTTCAATCCCAAGTCGCATCGCTGTTGGTGATATCGATAATGACAATCATTTAGATATTGTTTTTGGTAATGGAGGCAATAGTAGCATAGGTATTTTTTATGGGTATGGCAATGGGAGCTTTCCCTCTGTGACGATGTATTCTAGTGTTATTAGTTCATATGCACAGGCAATAGCTATTGGTGATATCAATAATGACAGTCTATTAGATATTGTTGTCTCTATTACAAATCCTAGCGGTTTACTTTTCTTTGTTAATCATAACAACAGAAGTTTTAGAATGATAGAATTTTATTCAACTGGCTCCCAATCAACTCCTTATTCAATTGCTCTAGCTGATTTCAATCGTGATAATCGATCAGATGTCGTCATCGCTAACACGGATTTCAATGAGATGCGTGTTCTAATGGGATATGGTAATGGGACATTTAGTAAAGAAAGGACGTATCCAACTGGTTCTGAGTCTGAACCGTACTTCGTTATTGTCACTGATTTTAACCATGATGATCAACTAGATATCATTATCTCATGTTTTCGCAATGGTCATATACTTATCTTTTTCGGACATGGTAATGGAGATTTCAAACTTGAAAGAACGTATTCTATTGGTAGTGATACTAATCCATATGGTCTCGCTCTTGCCGATTTTAATAATGATAACCAATTCGAAATTGTTGTTACACTTTGGGGTAACGGATATGTGGCGATCCTAACTGAGTATTATGCGGTGAACTTTGAAAAACAAATAATGTATCGGATCGATTATGCTCCAAAACCATATTCAGTAGCTGTTGGTGATTTCAATAAAGATAATCAATCAGATATTGTCCTCGCTAATTCAGGATCTGATACTATAAATGTGCGTATTGGTTTAGGTAATGGTACATTTGAAAAACAAATAATGTACTCGGTTTCTACTGGTTTACATCCACAATATGTCAATACTGCTGATGTTGACAATGACGGTAATCTTGATATAGTCACTGCCGATTCAAGGAGTGATTGTATCAGTGTGAATCTAGGATATGGTAATGGGAGTTTTAAACCACCACAAAGATACTTTACAGGATCTGGTTCACGTCCATGTTCATTCGTATTTGTTGATCTCAATAATGATACTCGACTAGACATAATCGCTACTAATGAAGGCACAGATAATGTAGCGGTACTTTTTGGTTATAACTATGCAACATTTGACAATCAAAGAGTATATCGAGCGATAGGTAATTTTGGACCACGTGCAGCCGTTGTGGGCGATTTCAATAATGATAAATATCTAGATATTGCTGCTGTTTTTTATACAACTAATAATTTGGGTATTTTTCTTGGAGATGATAATGGAAGTTTTAATGCTCCGTTAATATTTTCAACTACAATGAATTCAAATCCGTACTCGTTGGTTGTCAGTGATGTTAATATGGATGGTCAACTGGATGTGATAGTAGCTAACACGGGTACTGATAATATTGGTGTTTTTTTAGGATATGACAATGGAAGTTTTGCTGATGTTATGACTTTCTCAACTGGAACGAGTTCTATGCCATGGTCAGTTGCTGTAGCTGATTTTACAAATGATGGACAAATAGATATAGTTGTGACTAATATTGGTACTAATGATATAGGCATTTTTTATGGATATGGTAATGGCAGTTTTGCTAAGATGATTTCTCACCGAACTTATGATGATTATTTTGCAGAAGTGGTCAGGATTGCTGACTTCAACAATGACAATCAAGCAGATATTGTTGTCGTTAATTCTCATGCTCATAGTATTGGCATCCTTCTTGGTTATGGTAATGGCAGTTTTGCAAAACAAGTAAACTATTCAACAACCTATGCTACTCGTCCAATGTGGGTAGCATTAGGAGACTTCAACAACGATAATAACCTTGATATGGTCACTGCTAATCGTGATGATAATAGTATGAGTATTTTTCTTGGACTCGGGAACGGATCTTTTAATGATCCTAAAACGTATCCTACTGGTTCTGGTTCTAGACCACTTTATATTGATGTTGGTGATTTCAATCAGGATAGCATATTAGATATTGCTGTTGTCAATTACGGAACAAACCAAATTTCTGTACACTTTGGATTAGGAGATGCAACCTTTTTACAGGGACATTTATATTCAACGGGCAGTGGATCTCAACCGAATACATTAGCGATTGCTGATTTCAATAGAGATGATCGGTTGGATATTGTTGTTGCTAATCCTGGATCAGACACTATTGGTGTGTTTCTTGGATCTGGTACTCAACCCTATGCAAGGGCAAAAGTAAGACGCCCTGATATCGGATCGCAGCCGCACTTCGTTACTGTAGGAGATTTCAACAACGACGGTATTTTCGATGTTGCTTTAGCTAATACTGGCAAAAACAATGTAGGTATTTTCATTAGACTTCCGAATGAAATTTTTGATGATATGGTGGCATATTCCACTGGCGTTGGTTCTGCTCCGTTCTTCCTTGCAGTTGGAGACTTGAATAATGACAATCACTCAGACATTGTTGCAACCAATTCAAAAACTGACAACATCGCCGTTTTTCTTGGTTATGGTAATGGTACATTCAGAACTGCAACATTCTATTCTACAGGAGATTATTCTCTTCCAAGCTCAGTTGCCATAGTCGATTTAAATAATGATAACGTATTAGATATTGCCATTGCAAATGCTGGCACAAATACCATACTTTTATTGTACGGAAAAGGCGATGGAACATTTGGTAACGAAGAATTACATGTATTAGGTTATAACTATCATCCTTATTCAATTGCTGTCACATATTTAAATCATGATGGTTTGGTGGACATCATTATAGTGTGTTATGGCACAGATGATGTAGAGATTCTATTGAAAATATGTTAATATAAACTTAATAGTGATATTTGGAATTTTAATTTTCTGTGATTTTCTTTTATAATATGCTACATTATTGAAAGTTTCTTTCCTAATAATCATATGACAAGGGGTGGGTGTGGGGGTGAGCACAAAATACTTTTGGATCAACGTCCACACCCCTCACTATTTCATAATTTTTTTTTGAAAAATTCAACTAAACAAATTCAAGAATATATTAAAAATACAAAATAGAAAACCTTTTACAATATTGATGGTTGTATGATTTATCAACAGTATACAAATTCTAGTCAAAATAGTCAAAGATTTGCACAATTGTCCATAAATTCTTTACTTCAAAATGAACACCTGATCAGAACACCGATGATTAAATGAGTTTGTTTTTTATCGATCCGATTTTTGTTTTATTTGAATTTGACCGAAGGAAAAGCTAATTTTGGGGTGTGGGTGTGAATGTGGATGTGGGTGGGTGTGAGTGTGGATGTGGGTGGCTGTGAGTGTGGATGTGGGTGGGTGTGAGTGTGGATGGGGGTGGGTGTGAGTGTGGATGTGAGTGGGTGTGAGTGTGGATGTGGGTGTGAGTGTGGTTATTTACTCCATCCACACCCACACCCACACCCCTAATGCTGGAAAACTTTTGGTTCACTTTACTTTTCTATAAAAAAAAGAGAAAAACTTTTAAGAAAACCCATAGAAATGACTATAAAATCAGTAAAAAGTGGATATTTGTGGCTTGCAATTGAGTTTCCTGACTATGAACCAAACACGCTTATTTTTCGCCTTTTTTGTGCATTTAAATGCCGGTTTCTCAAAGTTTGTCTGCTTAGGGAAGATTATTCAGATTTTTTGTTATTTTTAACATTTTTCTTTCGAAAGATTCCAGAAAAAGAATAATTTAATTTTAATAAAATATTCGAAAACGTTTGAATTCTTTATTTTTTCGTTTAAATAATCTAACTATGACTAAATTCTAAATAAGTCTTTTTCATTATTTCATAAGTGATAAGAAGTTTAGAATAATTATTCAATCAGAATAAAAAACTGGCAAGACAAACACCAAGTATAATTAAAAGAATTCTTCGAGTTCGTCGTATATCAGGATCTTCAGTAACTGTTAATGATTGTGAGGGTGTGGGTGTGGGTGGGTGTAGGTGTGGGCGTGGGTGTGGTTGGGGTGGGTGTGAATGTCGGCGTGGGTGGGTGTGGGTGTGGGTGTCGGTGTGGGTGGGTGCGGGTGCGGATGTGTGTGGGTGTGGGGTGTAAGTGTGGGTGTGGGTGTCATTCCTCTTTATACTCACACCCCCACACTAACACCCACATCCACACCCACACCCACCCGAAAATACACAAACTGTTCTTGATAATTGTTTAACGGATTTATCTGATCTTGCTGTAGCTCGCATTCCCAATTTTAAGCATATAAAACGAAATATTCAACATCGACGTGTTATGAATGATTTTCCAAAAATTCCTAATGATAGGACATTTAATCAAATTCCTGATATATTAACAGTTACCAAAAGAAGCAATGAATTTTTGCAATTTGATTCTGGTCCAGGAGATGATCGTATTATCACATATTTTCAACACTTGAACAATTACAACTTCTTGAAAATTGTTAATAATTATTAGTTGATGGAACATTTAAAGTGAGTATATTTTCATATTTATGTCGTCTTTCCTAATGAATATATCTTTTAGGTAGCACCATCAATCTGTTACCAGTTGTATGCTATGCATATTGTTTATCGAAATGCTGTTATACCGATTGTCTTTGCTTTATTACCAAATAAGAATCAATCAACATATCATCGTCTTCTTGATAAACTAAAAGAACTTTGTCCATTATGGCATCCAAAATCCATAATGATG
>CAJNOP010000237.1:19930-40457 GCA_905250075.1 Rotaria sp. Silwood1
TCAGTGACTTTGGTGTTACAATAATGCTCCTAACGATGATTTAGCAGAGAACATTTCTTACTTTATTGCAATAGGGCAATGATTTATTAGGGTGTGGGTGTGGGTGTGAGTTTAGATTCGGATGAAAAGTGAATCCAGACTCACACCTATACGCATAATGCGATCAAGGAGATCAATAGAAAATATTAAGGTATGATAGTAATTAACTTCGAAACAAACAGACGTGGACAGGTGGTTGTGAATGAAAGATTTTAAGCGTATTTTATTTTAAGCTGAAGGTATGAAATAAAAAGTCTCTGAATTCTAGGCTAATATGCTAATGATCAGATAAATTCATCAGAAAAAATTTACGTTGTAGTACAGTTTCGTTTGTGGTATGTTTTCGTGATATATGGTCAAAATCATTATTGTACAGAATCTGAAAAATTCAAAATCTCGAGACAGAAAGGCTATAGGACGGAATCTTTTCGGAATTGATGTAGTCTAGAGATTTTTTTTCTCTGATCAAAATATGAGCTCAAAAGTTCTGAATCACTTCGGACGATTCCCTCGTAAGTTATAAAGATAAGTGGAGTTTTGCCAACTATTATGAGTCATAATATAATATCATGATGAAACACAAGTAGTTTCATGTCTAAACCAAGCAAATTCATCTTATCTTTCCTCTGACATCTTATCATCTAAGTGGTGAAAAACTTCACTTCCGTTATAATTCATAGCGTCTATCCCACGTGGAAGATATATTTCGAGAAAAGTATTTCTCTGTATAAATTCAACTGGAACATATAACTGTATTCCTACATTTATCATAATAATTCGGCAATTCAAAAAAAGTATTTTCGGTAGCGCAAAGGTGATGATTTTGTTTTATTATCGATCATATTTAGATAGCTTTTCTTCAACACACGATAATTAAGCATCAAATTCAATTTGATACCATACAAGCCAAATAAAAGTAATTTGGAAACTGCTTTATTTTTCTTAAAAAAGTTTCAAAATAGTCTTGCACTAGAGTGCATCTTTCCACATCATAAATTTAGGAAAGAGTTCTCTTTGCACTTATGATTTCAACGAACAAATCTGAAGAAGAAAAAACCATATATTAACCTTGAGGGTAAAATAGATTAAGCTATATTCTCAAATATTTCAATTTGTATGCGTCTTATGCTCTCAGATGCAATAACGCTCAGTACAGTACTTAGAATGTTAGAAAAAAATACGTTGATGCGCAGAAAATAACGCATTTTCCTGCGTGAATGATATATTATATTTATCATTCTCTTGTAATAGTTCTTCATCAAGAATTATTTTTTGTTAGTTCCATTTTCGAAAACAAGCGTCAACATCATCTTAATCGATCACATTCAAAATTATGCCTCGATTAGTCCACTTTGGTCTTCTCTCGACTGTTGTCTGTATCCTTCTTATGTATGTTGATTATGCATCATCAATCTGTTGCACGGCAAAAAAATATCGAGATAATAACCGAAGCTTGTCAATCTACTCATGTGACGATGACTCATTGGGTACGCCTTGCTGTGGTCGAGGCAAATATAATATATATTGTTGCAACTGCGCTCGCGGTTGTCGATAAGCTCGAGAAAAACGCGAAATATTCAACACAAACACTTCTTTTCCTATAATCTCTGAACAAGAAACTACAGACGATGACAACAACTACCGGGATGAATTTTTAATAAACGAGTGAAGAAAGGATGATATTTTGTTTTGTCAACTTTATATTTTAGTTGAATGATTCTTTCTGTTGGTTTTTCAATATTTATGTTCAATTGAAAATAAATGAACGATTACCTCACCATATCTTATTTGTTCTATTTCTTGTCGATAGCGAAATAAGAATATACATCATCTAGAAAAACTGCTGACATAGTAGCAAAGTGGCGGCTTGCAATATGTGAGTCTTAATTCTAATAATTAGGAATCTGAATGTGGGTCCCTTCTTCACCAAAACGCAAACCAACATATACATATTTATATTTTTGAGTTTTAGAAGTTTCTCAATATATTGATTGAGTTTAATGAAATTACAGATGACAAGGTTGCAAATGAAAATAATAGCTGTGATTAATATATTTGAAAAATGCATTGATATAATTACAAGTGAATAGTTAAATGCCTGAATAACATTTGTTTTTCTCATTCATTCTATCAGGCTTTCGATAAGAGTAAGACTGATTTTAAATGGAATCCAACATTATATAATTTCATTTAAATATCAAGACACTGTAAATATTTCTTGATTTTATTCACGAAAGTCATAAGAGATTGAAACAATCGTTTCAATATGATCTTATTAGGGTGTGGGCGTGGTAGAAAGAATCATCCACATCCACACCGAACTCACCACACCCGCCCATTCCCATCCACCCACACCCGCACATCCACACACCCAGACCCACACCCACACACCCCACACCTACACCCTATTCACTCAAGACGCAATTCAATAAAGTGTATGTTTTTACAACCATTAAGAGTCTTTCTGGAGGGTTGAGTGTAACGCTTCAATTTGTCATTCCAGTGGTAGTCAAATTTGGACAACATATTGCAATGTATTGTCGAAGACGTGTTCGACCAATGGTTACTGTAATCTCATAAAACATTTAAAAAGCTGTATTTTAATGTTGTGCGTAAAATCTCTTAAATGTTAAATTTTATTCCGATGGTGTCAATTTCGTTGAACAAGAGTCAGCTGAAATAAACGTTTGGGTATCTCTTTACCTCTTTATTCTGTTCAATAGGAAACTTGAATCGATCAACAATTGAAACCTATTATCCATTTCAAAAAGAACAGCCGTGGGTATTCTTCCAACAACTTTCGTTAGAAAGCAGATATGGATTTGCAATTTTCACCAGTGAAAAGCCCACATCCACTTGCATCAGATCACGTCTTCAGAACTTTTTTCGAAAGCTTTGTCACAGGTTTAAATTTAAGCATTTTCGAAACTACCATTCCGTATCCAGTCAACACGATTCATTTCCAGGAGTGCATCAGAACCAGTGATCGAAGGCCCACAAAACTGCGCAAGGGTGTGGGTGTGTGTTACCTCTTCATTTACAGACACCCGCACACGCACACGTAGTGGACCGTACAAAATTCCTCAAAAAATTTTCAATTCTTACCAATTCTGATGAAGTTTTTCACGAAGAATCCGAATATGTGATGGGTTTTACAATCTGAGTAAAAAAATGTGGAATTTTCATCGATATTTCGATAAAAATGCACGTTTTATTTTTGTAAAAAAAAAAGGACTGTGTATTTTTGTTGTATCTTTGCGAAAACAGAGTTTATTTTGAAAAAAACTATTACCAAAATGATCAGCGTAAAAAGCTGTACAAATCCTGAAAGTTTGAACAAATTTGGAGTTGATCACCGGATGAACAGGCGACATCCGGTGGATGTACCCTGTAATGAAACTTGTTCTGTTATATGTTTGTGCTTGTTTCATCATATTGTTCTCGTAATATTGAAATCTATTATCTTAAGTCAAACTTGAAATATTGAGTGTGGGTGTGGATGTGAGTGGTAATTATCTACTTACAGCCAAATCTATACCTATACACCCACACCCCGACACCCTGAGTATAACAAGCAATAATTAGAAATACGTGTTCTATGAATGGAAACTCTATTCTAACACTTGTACTTATTAAATTATTAGATTACTGTATGGATCCAACTTTTTTTCGTCTAATATAAAGTAAAACAAACATTATTGAACTATGGTAGAACGCTAAATGAATTATCAAATCTCGGAAATATTTTTTCAACAGTTACTTTTTATTACAAAAATTAATGAAATAGGATAAAATGAACTATCTATTTTTTGAAACAGGCATGCCAGTTTTCTTGCTCAAAATCAATTGCATAATATCCGTCTGGACATTTTCCTACTGGTAATCCGTCACATGTTTGTCCTGTACCATCGCTAATCACACCGCATATCGTGCCCGACAAATCTTCCGTTTTCGGATTGTTTTTATAACATACGTAACGAAAATCTTGGGTATATCCTAGAGGACACTTCTTATTTGGACTGAGTCCGCCACATAAAGCACGTGCCAGGCCTCCGCATAGTGTCCCAACTATTGCATTTTGCCCACTAGTAGTTGTCTTAGTTTTATAACAGTACACGCCACCATCTTTGAATACTTGACGTGAATAGCCTGAAGGACAATCTCGACGTGGGTCAGAGCCATTGCACAAAATAGGGCTATTTGTTTCAAATTCAGCCCAGCCACATAATGTACCACGATAGACTGTGGTATCACTAAGACAGACAGAAACAATGCTAAATAGCAATAAAAAAACAAGAAACTTCATGTTTGTTACCTATCGTGAGAAGAGACAGCAAACTATATATACATAGCACAGAAGATAAGAACAGTAAATATGTCATCGATTAAACACTTGACGTCAGCATAGATAGTTGCTTTGCTATTAGTCAAGAATATTGTTATTGTTGTTTTGTGGTGCAAGATTCACGCTCATGGTTTTGAAGATTCATAAACTTTTGTTGCAACATCATATATATTCAATTCCTTATCTATCGATTTCGATTGAAATCTCTCAACGCTCTGAAATATTCTAATGACATTTTTGTTGATTCAAAACATGAATTGAAAAAATAATACTTTTCTACTTACTCACTTTAACAACCCTCTCAAGATAAAAATTAGAATTCAATAGAACTGAAAAGCTAAGCAGAGATCAGAGAGAGATGATTTTTATTCGTCAATAAATTGTTTAGACTGTGTAGACAGACAATCGAATAGTTACAACTAAACGGTTAGCAAGAATTGATTGTTATACATGGTTTCAAGCCATAGACACATTGTTTTACCCAGGGAATAAAAAAATGAAAAAAGTGGCATTTTTCATGATGAAACGGACGTAATAATGGATATATTTCATTTTCATTGAGTAAAATGAAACTTTTCACCAACTTCATTCATGACTTTAGCTTTTAATCATTTTCATCATTATGACTTTCGTTAGAAATCAAAATCATGGAATGACATTAGTGAAAACTTTCATTTTAATCAATGAAAATGAAATACATGCATTATGATATCCGTTTCATCATGAAAGATGAGTGTGGGTGTGGGCAAAAAGAAGACCAACACCGATACCCCACATCCACACCCACACCCTCAATATATTGATCAATTAGCTACATGAGTAGAAATTAGTATTGATCGTTAAGTATAGGATTTTGAGGTGATGAAAGTTAAAAATAATTATTTAGAAATACTAAAAGATAGTGTATATGTGAAAGATTTATCTCAGATGGTACTAGATAGGATAAAGAAAATGCATATTTAATTGAAACTAAATCTATGCAATAAGATAATTCCTAGGCAAACAGTTTAATTTCAATCAGTATTGCGACTGAAGAAGATTTAGTAAGAAAAAAGAGATAAAAAGCTTTCTGAATTTCGTAAGTAAGAATGTTTTATTGTAGATGTTTTTTATTCATGTTCAGTTTATTATTTTTTTCTAATCGAACTGCTGATTTTGATCACCGATCATTTATTGTTGAAATTAATATTAAAACATCATGTTTTTCAAATAGCCATTGGGTTCGATGAGTTGAAACCGCAAAGAAGATTATCGATTTATTTAGGTAATCAATAATAAAGAATTATTTTTCAGATATTAAATGCTACAAGATTATCTTGTTGGTAACATCAACAAGTCTCTGTACATTTTAAATATCATTCAAATTAATTATTTTTAGTTGGAAATTCTTTTATTTCTCCTAGTTATTATTCAAAACTAATCATTTTAATGGCATGTTATGGTTTGATGATAACCATTTTAGACTCAGAAACTTGAACAAGAACTACATAAAAGAGTAGTAAAAAATAAAGTCATTCGATTATCCGTTAAAGTATAAAATATATAAATAACGAAAAAAGGTTTTTATATATAGCTTCATATCAAAAACAAAATCGAAAAAATGTTTCGTTTTATGTCTATTTACAAATTCCTACGATTGTTTTACAAAAAGAAGTTTAAGTACAACAAAGCAAAGAAATATTTGCAGTTTCATTTTATTAGAACCACACGATAAGTGTATTCTCATTTCAGAAACTTCAATTAAAAAAAAACGAGTATTTGAATTCTGCAAATCACGCAATGTTTAATCTTAAAGTCTACATAAGTCAATCTGACTTCTCGAGATCGTTGATAAGTATATATAACATTTCGATGAGATCACCGGCAAGCCTCTCTAATTTTATGACTTGCAAACTAGATAATCGTTCGACAATTAAATAGACAATTTTTATCAAATTTGATTGATCGAAAGCAGTAAAAAGATTGAGTTACGTAAACCATTTGACATGAGCATATTACACAAATGGGCATTGCTAAAGAGATGAATTACAGTTTTCTTGTTCGAATCACTTTTATATTGAGACTCCTGTCTGTAATGTAGTTCTAAAGTATACTTGATGTCAAGTATTGACAGGTGATGACAATGAAAGAAACTCATCGTTGATTCAATAATCCTCATTGATAATAATCTCACGACAGCGAAATAATTGACTGTTGAAGACACATCTATTATATGGCCACCGATTTCGTTTAAATTAAAAAAAAACATGTTTGTTATCAGAACAAAAACAACTGTCTATTTATACCCATGCACAGTAGTTTTATATAGATAAACATTGATTGGAACGTATCGATACTAAATGGTGAAGAACATGAGAACCAGTCATCTTTACCAATAATGTGAAGTTTATCAATAAAAATAAAACATTATGTTCAAATAATGTATTAATTGATTTCACATGAATGGTGGAATTCAACCATTTTGTTTTTACACGGCGTAGATTTCGAACAAGACGGCTTTGCAACAATAACATATTCATCACTTATATTATTTAACTTCTTAATCAAACACGCACAACTTTCTTTCATCGATCTATACTAGATCGCACAATGGTGTTCTTGTCATATACAGTATTTGATAAATCTTTATTCAAAATGTTCTTCTCTTCACGATGCAGAATTAATAGAGATTTTTTGAAGTAAATTTTATATTCAACAATCTCTTATTTTATAAGTACGCCTAAACTATGTTGAATGACTGAAGACCTTTTCGTAACATTCGTTATCCGCTAAACTATTTGTCTTTTGATTAGTATTCAATAAATCATATTCCTGATAAAATTATGGAAAAAGTGGGGTGTGGGTGTGGGACGTGAGTGTGGGTAGGGTTATGAGTTTCAATTGAAAACAAAGACCCACACCCCCACACCCTCCCTTATTTCATAAATAATTAAATTTTAACTACAATGTCTTCTGATAAATTGATTAGACATATTCTTTTATATCATACGCTTTACATTAGCCAAGGAGCTGTCTGTGAATAACTGAGTTGTTTCAGTTGTCGAAGATATTCAAATAAATATGGTAGAAATCTTGGTAAACAACGAAGTGCAAGTGATTGTAAATTTAAAAGTTTGATTTGAATAGGCATAATTATTCTACCAAGTGGTAAAACGAATTGACTGTCTAGAGTAGAATGTATGTATCGATGAAAAAGCAGATGACATACATATAATGAAGGAAATAAATGAAAAATTCGTTCATAATGTGTGCCTTCAGACACACTTGTAAACATGCCGGATGGATCATAAGTCAGGTAACACAGTTTTTTTAAATTCCTTTCTTATAGGTTGTCTGTTAGGCCTCATATTTATAGCAGATATACTAGATGATATAAGTGACAGATGCAGCATATAACAACATCTGAATGCAGTAATTTGTCCAAAAGTGTATAAATACAGGATAACCCTAAAAAGTGGGAATATGTTTGAGGTTATAGTTTTTACTCTCATAACGTATATTGCTGTCTCCCCTGGTAGTGCTTATTTATGTGCTAGTGGTGGCATTTGTTAGATAACAATACAAACGGGCATCTCTTTTAGCGGCTGATTCATTTCTTGTTCTCTACGTACTAACTGTATGTTTTTCAGATTTTTTTTTTTCAATCATGAATGGAAATTTTCGCTTGTCATGATCAGAAAGAATTGAAATTGTAAAGTGGTATACCATACACCAGAATGCGGCTGAGGTTGCTCGTCAATTTCAGTACCGTTATGACCGAATTTCTCCATCACGAAAGTACATTTTTGGATCTCGTACGAAAATTCGATGAAACCAGAAGTGTCCAAGATGCAGTCATATCTAAAAGACCTAGATCTGTTAGTACCGGCGACAACAGAGAACGTGTTCGTACCGCTTTTGAAGAATGCGCTGACACATCAACAAGAAGAGCTTCTTTGAAAACGAATTTGTCTAGAACCAGTCTCCGACGAATGACGAAGAAACTGGGATTGAAACCATATCGTCCTCAATTATTGCATGCTTTGAATGATGATGATGATTTTGACAGACGTTGTGAATTTGCCGACATCTTTTTGAACCTGTCAGCTGACGACTCTTCCTTGCCTAATCGAATCGTTTGGATTGATGAAGCCATTTTCAAGTTAAATGATCATATTAATTGACAGCATTGCGTTTACTACTCTGTCGAAAATCCTCATATCGTCATTACTCAAGAAAAGAATGCTCCAGGTATTACTGTATGGGCTGAAATTTGGTCTTGATGTCTAATCGGACCGTTCTTCTTTCGTGATACCATCCCTGCAGACAACTATCTTGAAATGCTAAATGAAGAAATTGTTCCTGGTATTGCATATTGAATGAATTTAAAAGAAATATTCTACATGCACGATGGCGCTTCCGCTCATTATGCTAAACCTGTTCGACAATTCCTAGACAAAACATTTTCTAATCGATGGATTGGTCGACATGAATTCATTGACTGTCCAGCACGATCCCCACATCTCACACCGACGGTTTTTTTTTATGGAGTGTGATTAAAGGCCGTGTGTATGCAAGAATACATCAAAATCTTCAAGCACTCAAAGATGCTATAACAACCGAGATGTAAGTCTTACCAGTGAAATTATGTAAATAAGCGTGTCAATCAGTGTCTGAAAGATTACAACTTTGCAAAGACTAAGAAGGTGAACACACTGAGCAATATTTGTGAAAAGCTTCGTACTATAAATATTTCATAAAGGCATTTTTGTACATGTCATTGTGTTGCTCTATTGCTTTGATAAAATTTTTCTAAAGCTCGGACGTGTTTTTTTTAAATTTTTGATTATCGTGTATTTATACACTTTTGGACAAATTACAACATTCAGATGTTGCTTATATGCTGCATCTGTCACTTATATCATCTTGTATATCTGATATAAATATGAGACTCAACAAACGATCTATAAGAAAGAAATCGAAAAAAAACTGTGTTACCTGACTTGTAGCCCACGCGGTATGACCTTTGAAACAAAATCTTTTTATGAATCGTCAAATTTTTATTAGATGTTTGAAAATAGCCTCAATTTCAACAAAACTCTATAGTGACATTAACATATCCAATATCCATGTTTCATACGTTTTGTCAAAAATAGAATTTTCTTGAAGTTTTACTAATTTTTTTCAATTCTAAGCAGATTTTGGAGTACCAAAAGAGCTTTGGGTGTGCCTGAACCACCAAGACGTGTGCCCTTCAATAATTAAACAGAATTCTATATAACTATTCAATATTTATTTCACTAATAACTAGCAATTCACAAACCATAAATGTGTACAACAAATTTTGAATGCTGGTTGGTAGGCATTCTTCAAATGCTGACACACTTATGTAGTTGTCTGTTTTTGTAACGTAAAAAAAGAAGAAAAGTATCTCAAGTTGAAATTTCACTCTATATACACTTAGAAAAAATTGAGTTGAACGATCAATATAAATGTCTGTTTGAATACAGTTTTTTTTTTCTGTTGAGCAATAGTCAGAGGCCAAATTCATGACAGCGCACGAGAAAATTGCATGCAAATAGTTAAAATTTTTGCAGTTGTTCTTGAGACGGTATATCTTCTGCCGAATAGAAAGCATCACAGCCTATCTCCATATGATCATCACTCGACTTTTTTCGTTGCAAAAAAGGAATGGCAAATAATAGGATACCACTAACAACAGTACAACTGCCAACAATAAGATAAGGCCATAGAAAAGGTTGAGGAAAATGAGCAAATGCATCTCGCAGTCCTCCTAGAAATAATGCATGCTTAACGAAATGTAAAAAAATTGACCGAAAAATAATAATAAATACTTACCAACAATAGGTGTTCCAAGAGCAGCTGCACTGCCAATAAAAAGTAAAAGAACACCGAATGCATCCGACAACTTACTAATGCCGACTATATCGACAAGAACGATCGCTGTTAAAGTAACACTACCACCCGAAAAGAAGCCAAAAAGGGATGCATAGCCTATATGAAGAAAAATAGAAGAGCCACTTAATGGAGCCACCATGGTAGCAACACCGGAAATAATCGATGTTATAATGAATAAGAAAAGTCGATTCATCTACGAAATGAAAATGATTTTGTCAAATATAACTTTTATTATCTTAAAACTTCCTCACCGATTTTCGATCACCTATATAACCAAAGATCAAGCGACCGAAAATACTGGACAAACCAACTGACATAACAATATATATTCGTTGATTTTTTGTCACATTTAAATCATTTGCAAGATCATCGGAAAAATTGTATATTACATTGAAGCCAAGATTTTTTAAGAAATTCGATACAGCAAATAGTGTAAATGCAGGATTTTTGAGTAGATTCAGATCGATTTGTTCGATTATTTGATTAAAGAATGATTTTCTTGGTGATTTTTCAATGGTGACAACTGAAAACATTAGTTTGATTATTCTCAAAGAGAACAATGGATGAAACAATATTAATGAAAGTAAAAAATACGAGCTCTATGAACGATTTTACCTTCGGCAATATTATTTTGCGATGTGGCAGATCCATTCTGCGAACTTAAAGGTTGCTCGTTTTGCTTTTGTTTGGCTTCTTTACGTAGTTTTCGTTCTAGTCGTCGTTGTTCGCTAGGTTCTTGTGGTAGAGGAAGCTAAACAAATAAATTATTATTATCCTCTCGAAAGATGAGACGAATATTTCTTTTCATTTAAAAAACTTTTTGATCTATCAAGCGATGTCTTATTCCATTCGAATTTCAAATCAGTATCGCTATATCTATGATTTTTACCGTCTTGCACGTTTGAGAATTACAAAGAAAACGAAAATTATTACCATTAAGAAGCCGCATATAAGGCTTAGCAAGATGATACCGGATTCGAGTAGTAATACACCCTCATAGTTGAGCCATGAGCGCATATTGACGATTCCATCGATCAAATAGTTAAGTACAAGTGTACCCACGCCTGAACCACATACAGCGATGCCCATGGCAAATGTACGTTTTTGTTCGAAATACAATCCCACAGAAACAATGGCTGGCAAATACATGAGTGCAAAACCAAGACCTGAAAATATTGACATATGAATGAAGCGAAGGAAACGATTAATATATGCAGTCAAATTTTATTTCACATTAAAAGACAAGAATCCGATTCAAATGACAATATAGATATTATGAGAAACCCGCTACATGATGTACTATAACAGAAGGCTCTATCTACCAAAATATCGATTTTTCATAATTGTAGTAACTTTTTTTCCAAGCCAAAATAGATTAAAGTATTTTTTAGTATTTCACATTTCCTCACTAGGAGATTTTCTAGTTTTGTCGGTTCCTACAAGTAAAATTTGTTCTCAAAGTCTGATTTTAATGAGCATAGAGGAAATACATGGAAAAGTACAATGTTTCAAATCTTATCGTATTACAGTATACGATCTTTTAACTATTTCGACGAGAAAAGTAATGCCAATACTTTTCTTAACTGTTAGCCCAATAGAGAAAAAATTTGTTTTTAAGACGAAATCACTTCTAACCGCGCCTATCGTCATGTCTACGACCTTTAAAGCCGAAGTCTTTCGTTTCTGTAAGGTCGCTGTTTTACAATGTCTTTCATAAATAAGAGTATTTCGCACACAGTTAAAGGATAAATACATGTATTTGAGTTGTTAAGAAGAAGCCTCTTTCTTTAAATTAATTCGATGAAGTAAAGATATAAAATGGATAGAAAATCAAATAATGAACATAAACGTGTTCTAGTGTCTAAGAATTCTCCGATATGAGCGAAATATGATGGAATTTGATATATTTGACTTTTCCATGTGCTTCAAATATTCTTACCAAAATCAGGTTTTCGAGGTAAAGATCCATGTTTGGAAAACTTTTCTTTCCGAAACTGATGGATCGAAAATTTCTTGGTTAATAAATGCGAAATACTATATAGAAAGTACTTTAATCTACTTTTTCTTGGAAAAGAGTTGTTTTAATTATGAAAGATCTATATAGACAGATCAAGTTCCCTTCTACAATACATCATGTAGCCGGTCTCTCATACTGTCTATATCACCATTTGAATTAGATTCGTTCCCTTTAGAGTGAAAGAAAATTTTAAAAAAATAATCCGCTTAAAATTTTGTCGTCGACTTAATCAAGTACCGATATCGACTCTACTAATAAGAGAGCATACCTCCAATGACGCCAATCGTCATATAGTAAAACCAAATGTTGGCCCATAGTCGACTAAGAAAAAAACCGAACGAGGCAATGCAAGTACCTGCTATAGCCACTGCACGGCATCCGTACATATTAGTCAGAACAGTTGCGATTGGTCCTGGGAAGTGAAAAAATTATTGTTAAAAAACACTGTTGAATTCAGAGTATTAATAGCTTACCTGCGCCAAGAGTGATAGCTGGCAAAATACTGAAAACAATTGAAACCGAAGCTCGATCGAGTGAAAGTTTAGTTCGCATGGGTTCTAGGAACACTTGACCCATTGAATATGTTATTCTATTTTTGTAATATGAAGTTGGAGAAGACATGAGAAAAATATCGCTTACCCGTCCATAATAAAATGAATCAAGAATGATGAAAAGACAATGACCCATCCCCATCCACCATCAGGCACGACCGATTCTCCAACTGAAACTTTTTTCTTATCGCTCTTGCCCATTTTTGTCTTTGTTTTCAATTATTATCTTCTGAAAAAGTAATCTCAGCAACACGTTCTTATGTAACAAAATAATAGTTGTGCTTAAGAACAAAGGCGTCTCGTACTATGGATCATAGTCCATTAGACTGTGCATACACATGGAGCAAAACGCGCCAACAATTTTTCTCCATTTAAGCCTGTTCTCTTATTTGATCAGAGGGAATATACGTAGATATGTTTTTTTGTAGTTCATCAGTAGCATCAACAGTACAGTCCTACAACCCGACCCGAGGTCATACTTGGGTTTATACTTCAAAAATTGTCGGGTTTTTTCGCATCTTTTTTCTTTACGCAATCTACCTTTCACTGTGTATTTTTTCACGACTAACGTAAAATCAATCTTACATGAAATTTTCGATTCATATGATCTTTACATAAGCTAGGATAGTTCAAAGAATTCTATGAAGATTACAGAACTTATTGTTTTTCTGTATAATAAGAACTAATTTATAGGCATGGAGACACGTTATTCTACTTATATACTGCAAATTTAATGTTGAATCCTGCATTATATTGCTTCAAATAATACTAAAAAGATCGTAGAACCGTTGTTCATTTGATCAAATTAAGTTTTCAAAATATTTCGGCAATAATATAAGATGCAGCAGTAATCGAATAAGTGTCATTCACTTTAACTTTTGTAGTTTCATTATTTTCTTTTTGTCTCGAAGCATCTCTATCAATACGACAGAACGGTCATTATCCGATCCGAACTACCACTTGTAAATCACGTGACAGTGGTTCATATTTTGGTGAACTTTTCTAAGAGGACCATAATATGTTATCATCATTTCTTACTAGAGTGAGAGCCATAACAACTGATGTCTTGCAATCACATGATACTATGCTGATTGAATAATCCATGCAAAATCTTCCAGTTTTTGCTGATGCTGTGTGCAGGAATGATAAAGGCTCATATTTTTTTACAACTGATTAGACCGTCAAAATAACATTCAGATATATCTTCCGTACCTTTATAAGAATTTCAGTTTTAATTGAATAACCATATTCGAAGAAAATAGCCGACCAAAGATAAAAACTAACAAGATTTTCGGGTCAAGTTGGGTTCGGATTCCAACAGTTGAACTCGCGCATGACTCTAACATGCAGGACTAGAAGAAAAACCAGAATATCTATGTGCACGTATATTTTGGTAAACAAAAGATAATATCACCATTGTTTTAAATTTGATGCATTCTCACACATTTGATTTCTCATCTTATATCAAATTGCTGTGTAAAAATCAACAAAATGCCATCAAAACCAAAGAATAATGATATACAATTAAGATAGGAAAGTAAAAGTTGAAAACAATTGAAAGACTATTCGTTAACTATCAAAAAGAACTACATCTCTCTCTATGTGCCTAGTGTTTCGTCGCACCTATATCGAGAAAGATAAAACTTGAAATTTGAATCGAATTCAACTTTCAATGTATGAGAAAGTATGTGTAATTTGGAGATTTGTGTCGGTTTCAATTAATGAATAATAAATTCTTAGTAGTGTAATTTAAATGTTCATAAGTGTTTTATTTTGTTTTTCGGAAAGTTTCGATCTTATACGATCATTTTCAACCTTTACCAACACAAATTACATAGATGTTTCAAACAGATAAGAAACAAATATTTTTTAAAGAGAAATGATGAAATAATTCTAATGTGTGTATATAGGATGAAAGTAGTACACAAAACTTGAGTATTGCTTTTCAGCTTATCATGTTCAACGATCATGATATTTATGTTAATGCTGTATATAAACATTAGAATTATTTCGTCAGTTCTTTTTAAAAAATGTTTGTTCCTTTTCCGTTTGAAACATCTATGTAATTTGTCTTGGCAAAGGTTGAAAATGCTCGTATAAGATCGAAACTTTCCGAAAAACAAAACAAAATACTTATGAAAATTAAAATTACACCATTAAGAATTTATTATTCATTAATTGAAATTCAACTTTCAAATTTGACATATATGAAAATTTGCAGAATTGACTATAAACAACCAAGATATGAATGCTTTAACGCACATTTAATGTTATTCGATGCAGAATTTCATGAGTTCTGTTTTGATAATGAGTATTTTTTGAAAATCACTCATTTTCATAATTATATATGGACTACGCTAGATTAATATTAATTATTGAAAAAAAGGAAAGATTTTGTTTTCATTTTCAATTGTATTAGTACATCAACGGAAAGAGCATTAAAGGCTGAACAACAAAAAAAAAATGGTATAACAGTTTCGTCAAAGTGATTCGTTTAATGAAAGTTTTATACCATTTTTATGTTCACTTTTTAATAATCTTTCTATTGATGTACTTGTAAATTGTAAACGAGTGATTTTCAAAAATAATTATTATCAAAATATTGTCCATGATTTTTTGCATCCAGTGATATATAGGAAACTTTTAAAATACTAATTTACCTACGGAAAATTAATAAAACATTAAAATTAACTTAATTTTTTTTCCTCTGAAGTAAAGCGGTGAGTATGAAAAATAAAACTAATATAACTAAATTTATGAGGCCGTTTACATCTCAACTTTATAGCCCGTTCTAAGAGCTACAAAAATCACTATTTAAATGACTTCAACAAATCATTTTGAAAGAAAACAATTCACAAAATAAAAGATATCGCCATTTTTTTCGTTCATGTTATATTCGATTGTGAGAAAGAAAAAGTAACTTACGTTGTGCAGATAAAATAGAATGTTTAAATATGCGACCAAGACAGTGGGCTATTATAAAATTGACGAATCGATTTCATTGGAAGAGTGATGTATATACTTTGTTTTTATATGAACATGATGAAGCCGATGATGCAATGCTGTACAGTGAACACAGTGATGGGTGATGAAATGGCCTATAATACAGGTGATGAAGAATAATAAAATGCTCTACAGTACACGTGATAGTCTGAAGGACTTTCTAGTGAGGACGAAACAAATTGCATTCAAATCACTGTTATCAAAATATATGATAATATACGATGATGAAATTATTTTTTACACAATTATTTTTCATCGTCGCGATGTTCTATTTTCTATTTTCGTGCTACCATTTTTTCTTTTCGTGTGTTTTCTTGTCTTTATACCTCTTCTCAACAAATAATTCATCTATGGTATGAACGAAGTATACATATTGTAATTATTCAAGTTTTTACACGATTTGATCATTAAAGGAGCATCAGATTCTTTTCTATGTGATTTCAAACTTTTGAATTCGAAAATTCTTGCCGTGACAACATCATTGATGCTTTCAATGCTCAAAAAAAACGTTTATTTAACTTAAACGAATTATGATTTCTGCATTGTCACTGCTTTCTTCTTTTCTTTACATTTCTCCTTTCTAGCATTCTCTTCTCTTATATCACATTTGTGTACGTGTTAACAGAATGAGGCAATAAAACAAGTGCTCACTATTGTCAACAGGTTCTTTTATGTGATGAAATCTGAAATAATATTAGAGAGCATGCTCAAAGCAAATATTTGCACATTGTATAAAACTAGGTCCCGTTTCAGATTGTAATCTCTAAAGTCCATTGAAATCTGTAAGCAGTCGTCGTTGTGATCATGTTTGAACGGGGTTCGCCATATTGCCGAGTAGTGGTATAGTGACTCGTCAAGGCTGTCTGACAGGTACTTGATTTACTACAGTATGAAGCAATCATTCGTTCCAAGCATGATTTTAATGTATTTTAATCAAAGATGTGACAAACGTCTTGTCAGCTAATTTGACGATAATCTTGTCTCTCATGAACATAGTACTATGGAACTATTCAAATATAAATTTGAATGCTTTCTTTTGTTGTATTTTTTGTTTGTTAGATTCGAAGATAAAGTTCCAAGTTTGAAGTAAACTAAGTCTCTTCACACCATATTTCTCGTCTAGTGAACTTCAACAATCCAATCAGCTATAATAAAAATAAAATACGGAGATTCTCAAACAGTATGGTTTCAAATCAGAGAAATACAACGTAGCGAAACCTCTATCTGTAAACAACAAGAATATAATATTAGCCAAAATTAGGAACCAGAGAACATAGCACATATTAACAAAGAGTAAACAAAGCAGTAATGAAAAGTAAAGAAATTTCTTAATACTGTAAATAAGAACAGTAGTAAAGTAAGTGCAAGTACAGCAAGTAAAAATATTTTTCTTGCCTTTGCGGAGTATAGATGCCACTATATTCTCCACCACATCCACATCTCAGAGCTAGTCAATGAAAGTGTTGCTTTTAGATATGACTATAAATTGAAGCACGGAAATAAATAAAACTCAGGGATTCATTAGAATAAAAAAACATCTTATAAGACTCAGCTTTAAACTTTATAAGATGATGCATAGATTTGCAACTGATTTTTCACTACAACATTAAATAACTGTGAAAATTTTGAAAAAAGGAAAAGATACTTCAAATAAGCAAAACGAAACCGATTTATATGCCAAGTGAAAGTATAAAAGTATTCGTCTCGAAGTACAAGTGCAAAGTACACTTGATGAATACTTGTACTTTTACTTTTATTTGAAAAAAATACGAGAAGTACCAATAAAAAAACTTTCGTCTGAGCATTTCTGAATGTGAAGTTCAATCTACTTTAGAACATAGAAAACCAATTGAAGTTTGTCAAGAAAAAGAATTCATTGGCAATAATACAGCAGGCGCAACAGTCAAGAGAGTCTGCGAGATATAAGGACAATTAAATTTCTCTTGGTATATTTTTGAGCACTGCAATAGTTTCAATCTTCACTCAATATTTAATATTCTCCTTAATAGTTTATAGTTCGATCACTAATATTTTACATTAAAAAAAAGAGATTTGCCTTCTCTTTTGTTCTATTTCCATTGATGGACATGGATCAATTCAAATTTAACTCTTCATCATTCAATATTTTTCCGAAGAAATAAAACGATACCATGAATTTCTACAAAACTCAGTTTCAAATTTCTGATTGTAACAACCCTGATTGAACTCTGGATAGAGCATATATTCTATGTTTTCATTCTTTACCATTGTCTTTGTCCTTAGTATGCGCTCATCTTAGTCCTTGCTTTTGTTTATCTGTTTGTGCGTTGTTTATTTATTGTTCTGTTTGTACGCTTCTTGTATATCCTTACGTTTCTGTCCTTGTTCTATTGTTCTTTCATAGTGATCATCTACTTGATTGCTTCTTTTCTCTTTTATCCTCTCTCCTTCTAGGTGCTTATATAAGCGTGCGTTTTATATGTAAACGATACGATTATATGATATCAAGGTTTTGAATAAAATATATCATCAACACTCCTTCTACGAAAAATCGTTGCATTGACCATAACTCTCCCCACAATAATTACGTGCATGTTGGACCTCAGTATCTATGTAAAGTACTACAGAATATAGTTTTTTTTTCTCAATAGAGCAGTAATAAGATTGTATGGTTTTCGCTTTACTATTATATTGGACTTGCGAATTCGAACGTGAACAAATTCCATAACAAAATCTCTACTGAAAGATGATAAAAATCAAGATATTTCTTTCAACTTGAGGGTGTGGGTATGAGTGGATTTGAATGTAGACAACAGGAATACTTGCACCCTCACTCTCGATTCATAGATACGTTTTCTTGAAAAAACTAACAGTTGAATGATTGTTCATCATATGCACATGTGTCTTCTACATGGAAGATTCATTCGATATTGTCACTAAAATAACAATGAAACTATGAAAAAATGGATTGTAGTAATTAGTATACAGTCTTTTCTTTGTGTAAAGTAAAAAAAAAAAGTTATATTTTTGCACAAGTTTAATCTGTAGTGAAAAAATAGTGATAACATAAAAATAGCAGAAGTTGAAATGAAGAGTATTTATTGTTCGAATCGCGTAGTAATATTGACAACAACCATCAACAGCAGACAAGCGAAGTAGGATGAATATGTTGTCGCTACCATTGAGGCACTATTTTCGCCAACTAAATAAAAGAAAAAGCACGATGATATAATTAATAGTTAAGTATTAGATCTCGATTCAGTTTTTTTTAATATATATAAATATTAATTCATAATCGGGAAACAAGAATAACTTGCTGCATTTTGAAATCATGGTATTAATTTTCAGTATTCGATAATTTAATTTATCCGTTGCATATAAATAGCAATCATTTTCAGTTAACTTTAACCCATAAATTTCGTTACCAATACCGGCTATCCGATTATCAACTAATTTTACCATTCGCTGAACATTGAATCGCCATTGCAAGATACGACCTTGATCGGCAATATAAAAATTCTTATCATATTGATCGCTGATAATCGATGTTGGTTGATTCAATTGATATCGATAGAAACTCGAATGCGATCCACTTATTACAATACTAATTTGCGAAGTGTTCAGTTCTACCTGCATTAATCGGCCATTTCCTGTATCAGCAACATAGAAATGATTCTTAATAACATGAATACCACGAGGATGCGCTAAGTAATTCAATTCGTTACCAAGACCCATTCTACCAGCTATGATGAAGACATCACCTAGTGTTTTTAGAGAGCAACGACAAATACGATTATTATTTAAGTCACTAACGTAAGCATAGCTTGCATCTGAATTTATAACAAGACTATAACAGTCAGTGATTTGATTAATATGAGCATCATCTCCATTGCCACCGGCTGTAGTTTGCAATGATCCTCGAAGAAGATACTTCTTGATTTCGTTTGTTTGCTGATCCATTATATAAAGTCAACGATCACGAGTCAGATAGAGCGCCGTTGGAACTACAGAATTGGTGTAAGATAAATTTTTCAATTTCCACGCAGATGATCCGCGACTTTGCACTTCCCATACAAGTTGGTTGTCTATGTCAGTCATATATACAGTATTCCGTTTTTCATCAAGAAATAAATCATAAACATAGTCGAATTCTTTGTCATCGTTTTGAACGCCTACTGTACAGATAGCATTTACTGTCGAAGACAGCGAGTCATTAGATGTTGTAGAATAATCTATGATAAAGAAAGTAAGAATTGATCAAAAAAAAGAAGCCCGAAACTTTTTTTTGACATCCTTTTCAATGCTGTTATTTATTATATGAATTGAAACTGTAATCTTTACGTCAACCAGATCTCTACTATGTTCGTTTTCCGTTCTTTCTTTATTCAATCAATAGTCTAGGGTCTAGTTTTGCTTATAAAAAATGCAGACCAAAACAAATATTAGTAATCTTGTAACGAACAATTCGAGTCAGAATTTTTCCACGTTGAATGAGGGTGTCGGGTGTGAGTGTGGGGTGTGGATGTGCGGGTGTGGGTGTGAGTGGATAAGGGTGTGGGTGGGTATGGGTGTAGATGTTTACCTTGACTATTATGATACTCACACCCACATCCACACACCCCATACCCATACTCACCCACACCCCACACCCACACCCTAGTGTATATTGTTCTACAGTATTTTTTTCTTTTCGTC
>CAJNOP010000237.1:40467-99230 GCA_905250075.1 Rotaria sp. Silwood1
AAAAAAACAACTTGTATTCACTATTTTATGTATGAGCTCAGTCTTGAAAATGACTCAATAAAGAAAAAAAGTCTGTCTTAATGCCTTCAGTCATCAAGAAAAAGAAAGAGAACGGACAAAAAAATGCGTTGTCACCATTGCATTGCTGGATATCTATATATATAATATGCCTGTTTTATTGTTTGTAGCATATCATCAATGGCTGATAACAAAACACCTACAACAAATATAAAAGGCGAATTTGTTCGTGGTGGTTAGAATCTTATTCTTGAAATTCTTTTTTCTTCATTATTATTCTTCATCGTTATTCTAGTATCAAGTTTTCGTAACTGGATTAAAGATGATCCTTCAGCTGAGCATCCAGCAGAAATAAACCGTTATCATTTATATGTTGCATTAGCATGTCCTTGGGTAAACATGAGTTTATTTTCTTTTATCAAAGTTTTTTTCTTTTATGTTAGGCTCATCGAACACTTGTTCTACTAAAATTAAAAGGTCTTAATCATGTTATATCGTATTCAGTGGTTGATGGTTTACTTGATATGGAAAAAGGTTGTGGTTGGGCATTTGGAGAAAAATATCCTGATCCACATCATCCAACATTTACTCATCTGAAAGATGTTTACAAATTGAGTCAACCAGATTACAGTGGACGTGTTACTGTACCTGTTCTCTTCGATCTTAAAGTAAAGAAAAAAAACTGCTTCCATAAACTGAAGTCCTAAATATGCGTTACAAAAAAAATTTTTAAATACCGTCTAGGTTCCAAAATTCTGCAGAAGATTTTTTTTTTAATTTAGAAGATTCCATCAAATGTCTGTAGCTTTTCCAAAACTGCACATGGAAAAAAAACACCAAGAAAAATAATGAATGTACAAAATATTTAGAATAGTTGAGCCTACTTCAAATACTGAACTAGAAGCTCAATTCCTGTTGAAAACTCAATTGATGATGTCTTTAAAAAATCTTTCGTTATAAAAAGAGCATGCTATTCGTAACGGAAGTTTTTCATACCCTAGTGAATGTGCTGACGAGAAAACATCTCCAATTGTTAAATGGTCTACTGAGCAGAGATAAACAATCATTCCTATTTCGAGTTTTTTTGTGCTACTGTACGAATTTATTCGATAACTCGACTAAGGATGTTCCAATCCGATTCAAGTTCGTGCCAGTACTAAGATACTTAATGCTTGTTGAAATCCCAGAATTTGAAGATCAGTTTACGCTTATTATAGCAGATATGAATTTGTTTTAAATAACCTATTGATCATTAGAAAAAAAGCCAGTATTCTTGCTCCTAATACAAATATCTACCAATGAGCTGACATTTCCATGCTCCTATTAATCATAGAGTGAATGTGTATTAAAAATATTACATGAATTCGAAGTAGTACAGCAAAGCTAGAAATAGTAATAATCGTATGTCTTTGCCCCGGATGCCTAGAAAAGCAAACTCTTATGTACACCGTTTAATAGATCACTAAGATCTATCATGTGAGCATATACTTGATCAAAAGGCAATTTGAAAGTTGAAGGCATTGCTGCATGAGTTTCAGGTACTCATTTTTTGCTTTAGCTGTCAGTCGGATACTTTTTTTTACAAGTATGCCTAGGATCTTGGTTCGATATCCTACTGAGAATTATCTTAGTAACTGGGTACTAACATGGTACGTGCCCATTTTCTATAGCGTTCTATGAAAAATGTACCAATAAGGTAGTCAATTAAATATTTAGAAGCATTTCGTAGTCAAATACTAAAAATCCATAAGATATCTTAATAATGGTGTAACCAAGGTAATCTAAAACGGGTGTTACTCTATCACCAGAAGAAAGAAAAACGTAATAATGACTATCATCAAAGCTAAATTGCACTAATTTTCTCCAAGTCTATGGGGGAACTACCCTTTCATTCATGATCTCCTGGATACGCTACTAACTCTAAAGTATTTAAGTATTCAAAAGTTTTCTGTGACATTGTGATAGAAATATACTCTAAACTCTGTACATTCAATAATGTGCGCATCAAACGCCAAATACTAAAAAAAAAGTAGCATGTTTAACGTATGCAAGTGTGCAAAATGCTGACTCATTTCATAGGATATAAAAGTTCACAATGAGCCTTATAATAATATGAGTTACTAGCTTTTTGAAGTGCCATTAAATAGATAAATATTCATGAATCTCGATGTAGAAGGGGCTTGGATAAACTACTATTAGCTCTTTCCACTTCGCGAGATTATCGAAAGTTATCTTGAGATCATATAAGTGCAAAAATTTGAACGATTCTTTGTAAAAAAAAAAAAAAACATGCCTTCGCGATCATACTGACATATTCGCTGGTCAAACATACAATATAGCATCAATTGTGATTTGAAAAATATCAATGTCATCGAGGCTGAATACTTGAAAGTTTTTCTTTGACTAAAAAACAAGCAGTATACTTATAAAACAGATTCTTTATCAACATAATTGAATCTAAAAGTCTTTTCTTATCAGACCGAAAATATATTTCACATCGTCTAATCCAACTAGAATTATTTCAACCAAAAAAATTTTCAAAAAGCACTTATGCCATGCGTCTGTCTCGTTAATTATGCTTGTCATCGCTGGGTATTATATTAATTAAGTATATTCTGATCCGTAATACAAAGTTACATGAAAAAAAACAAAGAAATCTTAACGATAATGATTTATATTTTAGACTCAAAAGATAGTTAATAATGAATCACCAGAAATTATTCGCATGCTCAATTCTGAATTCAATAAATTTGCTCGTCATCCAGATTTAGATCTTTATCCTGAACATCTTCGTTCACATATTGATGAACTTAATGAACAAGTTTATCCAAAATTAAATAATGGAGTATATCGAGCTGGTTTTGCTAAATCTCAAGAAGCATATAATGCTGCATTTGAAGATGTTTTTTCCATGTTAGATAAACTTGAAAATATTCTTTCAAAACAACGTTATCTTATTGATAATAATCAAATAACTGAAGCTGATGTACGTGCGTGGGTAACATTGTTAAGATTTGATCCGGCATATTTTACACTTTTTAAATGTAATAAAAAAATGATTTCAAAAGATTATCCAAATTTATATGGATTTGTGCGTGACATATATCAAATGAAAGATATAAAAGAAACAGTTGATTTGCATGAAATTAAAAAACATTATTATAGATCACTTTTAACAATTAATCCAGCAGGAATTATTGCTCTTGGACCGGAAATTAATTATGATTTACCACATGACAGAGATCGATTCAAATAACACAAGCAATGCTTTGCTTTTTCGGAATGAACGAATAAAACCACTAATACTTCTTGTCTTTTTGCGTACTATTTTTTGTCGCTCAACTTGATCCTTTTGTACTGCGTGTTCCAGAGTAGATTTTTCGCTTACCTGCATTTATCATTCAAGTAAAATATCTTAAAATTTCTTTTTCTGCATAGTATAATCATTATGCTGTATGTGCTTATTAAAGAATAAGAGCTTATTCACTACTTCATTTGAAAATGTACCTTATTTTGCTTGTAATTTCTTTGTTTGTTACACAATATCTCTTTGTTAATCCAGGATACATAAAAGAAATTTAAAAAAATAAATCCATTAATTTATCTGAAGAAACAACCGAGAGCCTTTGATATTCTTGTGTAAATTTTTAAAAACAACCGGAAAATAATAATGAATACTATGAATTGTAGTATTCGTTTTTATCTCGCATCAAATTTTTGCTTTGCATAATATACAATGAGTATATGAAAGATAATTTCAATTCAACAATGAAAAACACTAAACAGTATTATATCAAGACCAACTGACGAGAAGACTACTAAATTCTAACACATCGTATTGTTCGACAAGCAATTCTGAGTAAGACAAGAGAAATTCTAAAAGGACTCGTGTTTGTGAGCATCTGGCGCTGAGTCATGACCATTTTACTAAATTTTTGGCTCATTCTTAGGCACATGCTGGGCAGTCATATCATGGAATTTCCACCTGCAGTTTTGTTCATAAATAAGTCTAATGGCCCTCGAAATATCCTGAAAGCTTTTACTGAAAAGGGTGTGGGTGTCAGTTTTAGTCTTCATCTCAATCATGCACTCACATCCATCCTTAACTTGTACTGTTTGCATTGTACAAGAAGGGTGTGGGTGTGGGTGGGTGTGAGGGTGTGGGTGGAGTGTGGACGTGGATGTGGGTGCTGGGTGTGGGGTATAAATGGTGTGGGTGTGGACGTGGGTTCGAGCTGAAGAGAAGACCCACACCTACCCCACCTGCATCCCAAAACAACATAATAAACTTTGTCTCATTATTTGGAATAGGTGCTGGTGTGTGCGTGGGCAGAGGATATAGATGGGACCTGGTATGGTTTTCTTTCTTATCCATAGGCGTTTTTTTTCAACTATTTTGTTCTGATGATTTATAGCACTTTCTATAGACACAACTGATCATCGTTTAATAAAATTTTTCTCGTTCTTACTCAATTTACTCCATGTAGAAAGAAATCTTTCATATAAATAACTTAAATATCTGTTGAAGTATGTTTATACTATACCATTATCTACATTCTTGTAACATTAGACTTAAATAAACAACAATTGAACAAAAGACACAATGTCTCAAGAACATTTTCACAAACTACATTTACTTAGAGGAGAATTTTTTCAATGACAAAATGTCGGAAACATTTTGTACAACTTTTCATATGAAAATAAATTGGCAAAATCTCCTAGTTACAATAGACATCTAGCATGTTACCGCAAAATTTGAAGACAATTAAAATTCAACATTTTAACCTTCGGATACCCATTGAAAACTATGACATTAAATCGAAATCTATTTGGATGTTTTTAAAAATTAGATCGATCAAAATCCATTAGAAATAAGTTTTATCTCATTATTCTCCTGAGATTTGAATTACTGCTTGTAAAAAGTGACTTTGTTATATGAAATAGAATGGCTTTTACATGAAAAAACAAAATAGTTGAGACAATGTTTTGCAAAACATGTTTCACAGTGACAATGTACTGACACGGATCGTGTGTCATCGGCTATTGAAGACACTACTTTTTCAACTCTAAAACATTGTTCAAAGCGCTACTCTTAATAATTTTATTTCGAATAAAAGCTTTTTTCTGCTACAATCACTACTTCCTTCACCTACTATTTTTTTTTGGAAGATTCATTTGGACACGCCGTGTTACTTCTGAACTGTGTTCACCAAGAAAAGAGTTTGAAAAAAAGAGCTTTCACAATATTTTTTAGTTCTTTTATTGTCGCATTGAACGAATAAATATCTAAATAGAAGCCTTTTGGGAATAGCAACATTAAACTTTCAGTTACTACTACAATCTCACTTTGTAAAGCCAAAAGCTAAAATTCTCAAAAGGTAAAATCTAAATCTCTAATTCGTTACGATTAGAATAAAAATAATATATACCAATGCCAGCTATAATAATTGACGACAAAAAAGATAAATTTACAATACTATCCCAGTCTCTCTCAAAAAACAAAGTTTTCCGTTGCTAAAAAGCCAATAGACCAATGTTTCTCGAGTTGATAAGGCTTGATTTTTCAAAGCAGAGTTCAAGATAATATGAGAACAAACTATCATTTTAAAAGTTCATAAGAACAACAAAGAAAGAAAATAGAACTATGTGACAATCACAAGCTTTTTTTCAAAAGTTTGAACGAGTGCATTTTTAGAATGTTTTGATCCGAATACAGTATTTGAAGGGGTTGAAATTAACATTTTCTTACTGCGTTTAACATTTATTCATAAATCTTGTTGAAGGCTAAAAATTTTAAAAGTTTATACTCTGTAAAAAATTTTGTTACAAATTCAAATTTCTGTAAAAGTCATAAACACTACTTACTGTTTCTGTGTAACTTATTCATAGCAGAGTGCACGTTTGAAGAATAACATTTATCATAATCAAACGCTTGTTTTAATGTAACAAACGTAAATGAAATGTAAATAGCTGCAAGCAACTGTTGAAAGCAAATTGGATACATTTTGTTATATTCCTATCCAATTTATTCCGATGGATTTCTGAAATGTTTGAGATGGTCAACAATGAAATACTCATTATCAACTAGAACTAAAAATTCCGCTTCTGTGTAGAAGAAAAAAAAAATTCGGAAGTTGCAAGCCAAAAATTATTCAAAAATATTCGTTCAAAAAATTATTGATAAAAATGTCATTAGTCAACTATCAAGGCCGGATTATGCTCTTGTAATTTTATAATTGGTTGATTATGTCATTTGTCGTATAGTACAGTGAGATAGATAGATAGTACTCACCTACATCCCATTTTTTTTTATTGATTGTCAATGTTGTAGATGAAAACATTTTGGTTTTAGCTGCAACCGAAACTAATTTCACACAGGTCAAAGTAATTTTTCAAAAACCATGGACATAATACTGAATATGGTTGTTAAGTATTCACCGTCTATAATTTGACTATGAAATGGGACCAAGACGAATCCGATTTGACAATGATTGAGTTCTTAGAATCCATTGGGACTTGAAAATAATAAAATAAGATTTTCAAAAATGATCAGTTTATAGATTCGACTTGTTCATCTAACGAGCAAACACTTTCTGGTTGAACTTCATCTTTCTCTTCTCAGGATTCTTTCTGTCTGACAAACTACCCAATTAACAATCCGCTATTAACTTCGATCGATTTCAGAAATCTAAATCAATCTTCTCTACTTGAACATAAAAAATACACAGATCAAACACAGGCATCACTTTTTTTTGAAACATATTGAGAGCAGATTAGTTACTTCAAAACCGAACACGTAGATAATCAGAGATCAGTAGAAGTTTATTCAAAGATAAAGTTTCATTGCTTAAGTCTACAACACGTAGAAGAAGAGGGAAATAAAAAATGACTCAGATTATACTGAATATCGGTACCATTAATTAAATAAATCATATCTGCTCGGGAATCGATCAATTGTTAAAATACATTGTGTTGAAGGGCGAAATAACAACAACATTCGCTACTTTTTGGATGTCTTGCAACTAGGACAATTTCAGAGGATCTTCTTTTTCAATCAATTCAATCATTCAAATCTTGTTTATTTCTAAATCGAAACAAATATCAATCTTGTACACTGTGAGTGTAGACGGATGTAGATGTGGGTGTGGATGTGGATGAAAATAGAATTGAAACTAGCAACCACACTCACACCCTCCGAGCTCTGAACTGATCATGTTGGTATGAATCTTTCTTACCCATGGATTAAGTGCGAAGAGTCAAGCAAATCTGAATTAAAGTATAATTAATGTAAGCTGTTTTTTTTTTCGAAAATTTGAATGTTTGTGTTAATTGTATTCTCAGCATTTAAAACTTAAATAGTGGATGTCACTTGATTGACTGTACACGTCTACACAATCAGCATTAATAGAAGTCCTAACAACGTCTAACCAATTATATGTTCATCTATTGAGGATATCTAGTAGCAATATACGTATTAATCATGTTTCAATTACCTATCTTATCTAGTGTATTTTATTACATAAATATGTGAGAAAACAACTAAATAGAATGAAGATTATTGAAAACATGATAGCAGACAAGGCTATGATTCCTACGTCTTTAAAATAGTGTTTTAGGAGAATCTTATTTAACTTCGAAAAAACACTCGAATTGAATATATATACAATACGTATTAATGGTATTGAAATATTCAAAGTATAGACGTAGTTAGAACTTCTGCTTATGATAATTATGTGGATATATACATACGCTCAATTGAGGCGCATTCACAATTCAATTTTTGAATGTAGAGAAATAAACTAGAACAAAAATTAATTTTTGCGATATAACAGCTTACTGCAGTTCTTCTTTGACCGAGAATGGTCTAACGCCTGTAAGATAGTGTATGAGAAGAAATGCTTTAGAATATTGAAATCAGTTCAAGAAGTTCTATAAACTGGCATAAAGCCGATTGTAAATGAAGACTCACACTTGGGGACCATTTCTCGTGAGCTGTGTAAAATTTTAATTTCAATTTCATTAGTCATTGCATTTTGTGAAACCAAAAACAAATTATCAGATTTAATTTCACTAGCTTCATACTAAGTATGGTTGTTCATATGGAAAACAATACTTTCCTATGAAAAACAATAGTAAACAAATAAAAACCCTATGGATGAAAAATTTATTGATTTCAAAATATACTTTTAGCTTCTTTCAACAATCAAATAGGAAAATTCATATATAGGACTAAATCAGTTATAAAATAAATAAAAAGATTCTTTTGTTGGTACTTATTCAATCAATCTAGTAATCAGTCGCTTTGAAAATATATATTTATACTATGAACTAGTTAATTTGAAATCAAATATTTTTTTCTACTATATAAATAAGAAAATGACATATTCGAAAATTTCTTTTTCCTACACATATTAAAAATAAAAAACTATTTTAGACAAGAATTGCTAAAATATGTTCTGTACATAACAACGAATATTCGTCTCTTTTCTTTCTCTTTATATAGAGTGTCAAATTTCAATATCACTGAGAATAAGTTTAAATTTAATTTTCCTTAAGTAGTTATCGTTGATATTTAATTTTCGTCTTTGTTTTCACCTAAACATTCATCACTTATATTGAAAAATGTTAGTCATGGGTAAAATGCATTATTGATTTAATTGTTCAAGGAAAAATTATTTGCACATTGGAAGTTATTTATTATAATTAGAGAACTTTTCTAAATGTCTGTTACTCGACGACTTATATATCGAAGTCGTTTGCTTTCTATTGATATTTCCTTTTCTAATCGCTTGGATGATATGATTTATTCAATATATATATACACTATCGCGAAAAAATACATTTTCTTAAATGAAAATCTACGGTGTTTTCTGTCCTTTTCGTTGTTATCTAGTTATCTTCAAGACTGAATTACGAAAAGACGCAATTTTTATTCTTTCTGTATTTAATATGATTGAAGTGGTTTCGTTCAAAAGAGATTCGTCAAGATAAAGAGACTTTCTTCATTAATATTATTTAAATGTCAATATTTCAAATGCAAAGTCTGTTTTGATTCACTCTTTTTTTTTTCATGATACTAGTCGTCCATATCAGAAGATTATCTTTAGAGTGAAATGTCATAGTTTATCCACGAAAATAATAATTATCATTGAATTGAAATTCTTATCAACTAGTCGAAAAATATGTGTATCGCGACGAGTTTTTGCTTGAATAAATAATAGATAAATACTCGAAAATTTTTATCAACGACTTTACTTAAATAAAATGTGATTTGCATAACTAAAGAACATTTCTGCAGTACACTATTTCATGTTCGTTTTACAAGTTACTTGAGAACGAATGAAACATTTATCCATCTATCGCATCTAGTAAAAACATTGTTCAAAAACAAACCGTTATAACTCATCATCATCAAACATGTGACCAACATTTTGGTAGATTTTTTGCGATGATTTAGCTACATTGTGTGAATTTGATAAGAACGATGAAAATGTGTTCGATGTATTTGACGAACTCTTAGATTGAATTCTCTCATTATTGGTAGTGTTATCAATATCTGTGTTGGTCGTATCTAAACTAGTGATTGGATTTTCATCAACTAGTCGTAGTCGTTTGCGACGATAATAGAGATAGCAAGTAGTCAAAGCGATTACCATAGTAGATATAATTAGAAATAATAAAATGAATAGAATATAGTGAGCTTTTGTTGTCCTGGTAGTAGACGATGTCGTTGAAATTATTATTACTGTTGTGAGTAATGTTGATGATATAGATATTGGTTTTTTTTTCGTGTATGGTGCTATTGTTAGTTGTGATATTGTTCGTATGACTGTAGATGTTGCTCCCGTAGATGATAATATGGTTATTGTTGTTGTTGTTGTTGTTGTTGAACTTGTAGACGTGATGGTGGATGGCGTTTTATTTTTAGCACGAGATTTGTTGTTCTTTTCAGATGATGGTTTTTTTGTCATCGTTGTTGTTGTTGTGATTGGTGTCGTTGTTGGTTTTATTGCTCTTGTTCTTGTTGGGATTGTTGTCGTGGTAGTTGTGGTTCTTGATGAGGTTGTTGTTGTGAATATGCTACTTGTAATATTTTCTCTCTAGATTAATGACAATACAAATACAAAACATTGATATTGCTTCTGGAATTCATTGTAATATCAATATTATGGATCTATTGAAGATGACGTTTTTTGAGAAAGCTTTTATATTCACATAGCTGTTTTACAAACATGCACTTTTTTATTTCGATTTTTGATGGACAAATTTTTCTTTATGATTATTTAAAATATTAGCAATGATACTCAATGATTTATCTACTGAGTTGGCGGCACTCACCTGAAAAAGTACAGTTGATTTCATAAAAAACTGGATGTTTTCTCTCTTTCTTTCACTCTCATTATAGACAGCATTCATTTTATCTATTTCAAGTAGTAGTGAAGGATGTGCGATTTGATAATATTTGAATTCTCTACGCATGAATCATATGAAGTTTTCCTGTCGATCTTCCTAATACCTTTCTCGACGGACATTTGTTTCTTTCACATCGCATCGAAAGGCATTCTTCCTATGTTTCTCCTATCACTGTTGACGCTGATAAATTTTAATTGACTTACTCTCTGCATAGCTTAACTAATTTTAATATATTTTCTTATTGTTTCCTTATTGAATGATAATATACGCATCGAATGGAAAATATTTCGCAAATATTTATTTGCACAACAACAATACGAACATCAACAATGTATTGATTTAATTAAAAGTCGAATGACAAGAGACATGTATCCCCAATTATTATTAGCTGCTGGAATATTTTTATGTGCATCAATTAGTACAGCAACAGTAGAACATATTTTTAGTACAATGACTAGAATATCAACTGATCTACAAAATTGCTTAACAACAGAATATTTAGAACAACAATTAGTGAGAAAATAGGAGGACCATCTGAGTTAGATAATGATCTAAAAGATTTAATTATTGATTGTTAGAAAAGTAAGAAGCTATGAAAAATTTCGATTTAATTTAAACTTATTGTTTTCTTCTTAAAGTGTTTTTTTTCATACTGTATTGGTAACAAACAAAAAGAAGTGTAATGGTGTTGTGAAAAAAAATAATAAGAATCTGTGTGTGCCTTTGCTATAGAGCAAAAAATGATTTAGTCAACAGCCCCATCGAAAATTTCGACAGTCCATCCGAAAAACAAAACCAAGATAAAATACTAATGATACTACTCACTTCTTTTGTCGATTTGATGTTAATGCACCTGCCTTCTCTTATAAAGCTTGATTGATCCCTTAACCATGTTAATGTATAGTTTGTATAGCGATTCGAAAACTTGCATAGAGTTATTATGTCAAGTTGGTAAGGTCTTTGGAAAAACGTAGTTTCTTCAACTGTAAATCGTACTGGACTGGAATAATTAAGAAATCTAAGAAAGATAATACTTTCAAGAAAGTTTATATATAAAATTGAATTGATGTATTTATTTGTAATCGATGTGAAATTATAATTATTCACAATTATATGAAGTACAGGAAGAAAATGTTCTTGTATTGGATCTGGATATAGATCTTTGATTATAGAACGATGTTTGATGAAAAATTTTTCAAAAATCAAATTATCATTGAAATATAGTGACATACACTTGAGTTTTTCTGAACAATTTGTTGTTAATTCAACATCAGCATAGTTAATATTGCAATGAACACATGTCATCGAGGTTAGTCTATCATGAATTATAACATTCATATGCGATACATTGCAGACAATCATTTCTGTATTTTTGAAATAAAAACATGAATTTGTTAATGGATCATGTCGCTCTATACTTTCGGATATCATAATCAGGGAAACAAGAGAAAACAAAACGAATGATAACATTATGAAAAAAAAAAGAATTAGAAAAACTAAATAAATTAGTGTTTTTCTTGTAAATGAAAGGCTAATGGTAACTAAGATATATATTCTTCATTTCAGTTTTGATAAACTATAAATGCAAGAATATAAATGAAAAACATATCTGGTTTGAATTATAATAATAAATGAAAGGAAAATATTATGCTTTGATAATCACTTATCGCCAACCATAATCATATCCATGCGTCAATGCATGTCCAATCATTTTCTCATTTGTATCATACAGCATTTATATATTCATAGAAGTAAACTTAGCATCATATTCGACCTATTCTTGTCTGAATTCGCCGTCTGAATTGTCGTAGATTTTTAGTGGATTGCATTATTTGCAGAGTTTGATTCTGTTTATCGAGTATACCAATTTGTGTAGATGTTCTAGAACAAAAACTAGAATTTTCATCCTAAATACTTGATTTTCAATTGTATTGTGCGGAGGAGAAGGAGGGACCACTGCTGCCTTACTATTACTAGTATTAAATAATAACTAATGATATTATAACTTATTAATGCTAAACAGCAATAATATTCAAAACTAATAACATAATGAGTAAAACAAAAAAGGAATAACTATCATTACATAAGGAAGTAGCAACAGCAATGCACAACTACGAAGAATTCATTTCTCATATCCCATCTATATTTATTGTTCTAACACTAAGAACATGCTGTTCTAGACAACAAATGGTTAGAAGCTTGTATATTTTTATAATAGAAAATGTAAATGTAAAGAATAATTCTACATATTGAACTCGAGCACTATATTCAATTTAAGTTTTGATTTTTTCATTTCAACTATACTGATATCTTTCTTGGCGGAAGTGTGTATGCAGATACAGGAAATGGGTGTGGTTGCGGCTGTGTGGATGTGGCGTGAGTGAGAGTGTGGGTGTTCTTCTGATCTACCAGCACGTTCGAACCAACACCCACACCCTGTATTTCGAAGCTAAGCTTTTAGTTATGTGACATCCATTTATTAAGATAAGAAGTTTAATAAAGTCAATTTTACTTTATTCATCAAATGTCTGATATTTTTCTAGGATTTGTTGAATGTTCGATGCATTCAATGGTTGTAACTGATCGTTGTTTTCGATTTCCATCCATCCGTAAAGTTTACAATTATCATCGATAAAGTAACCGTCATCATGTGTATAAATGAGTGGTACTCGACGAGCATAGTCAGAAGACCAATAATGAAATCCACGATTTTGTTCAGCAATATAGACATAGTTTCGATCCACATTGGTGATAACAGCAATATGTCCGACACGCATTCGTAGACTACGTGGATAAATAAGAAATGAATCTTTTTGTGGTTTTTTCTTTGAACCGTTTGAATGAGGTATTAATCGAAACTTTTTACTGTCAGTGACACGTTCAACATACGATATATATTGCCAAATCTTAGAAGCAATGTCGATATTAGAGAAAATGCAACCTTTACGCAATAAGAGCCAACGACGAGCGAATTCTACACACTGCCATTGAACTCCAGTATAGACACCATAAAGGTAATTTTCTCGAAATGAATTGGTTCCATGATTTGAGTATGCTGGGACATTTGTAGATGCGATACCTTGAATATGACTGGACGGAGCACGTTTATCTAATGCACCATTTCCCATTGTCTCTATGCTATATAAGAAAAAAAAACATAGAAAAAGCTTCCAGTGTGCTTCCTATGGGATTAAAATGGAGAACGAGAGAATCAGTCAAACCGTATCTATAGATTCTGTTTAGATTAATGAAAACTCGTGACAATGAAAAAATAAAGCATATCGACAAATGTGTCACGATCTACGCAGCCAGCCAAAGAACAGGGGCTCGCTACGTTCTAGGACTCTCATTAACAAATGTATTTATCACAGGATAATTACCATATTTGACAACCACTCGTGATCCTAATAGAATTATATGTCATATTCTATTCTTTAGAAATGGGTTTAACAAAGGAAAGTTATATTATTTTTCACTAACCTGTTGATAGTATTCAATATACGAAGTTTTGAATCGTTTCCTATCAATTGCCTTTGATGATCATTGAAGTTCTTATTATGGTCTTCAACAGAAAAGTGATTTAGTTGTCAGTTATACGGAATTGGAATGTATAAAAAATGTCAAATCATCAACAAAACAACCAAACAAATCGTCACGATGACGATCAAGCATTGTAAATCAGCGAACAATTCTGTTGACTTTCTTTGTGCAGTCCGAGTCAGTTTTTTTCTTCATTCCTCCATATTTCTTTTTTTTGCACGACGAGCAGGTGAAGAAAAATGGCATCATACACATGTCAGTTACATATGATTTACAAGATTAAAATGCGTATTTATAATAGGATCAGTAAATATTTAATCAAATGATAAACTACGTTTGCAATAGGCAAACATGTTTCTCAATTCAGATAATTAGTATAAAACAAATCTTTTCAAAAGGACTGTTACTTTATATTTTATTACTAGAAGATGCAATTTTGACAACTGATGCAGACAGCTAGAATTAATTGCTGGTTAATAGATGTCGAAAGTAAACATGTTTTTCTCTAGAGTGAAAACAATCACAAGAAATCAAATATTGAAAATTGATTTGTGAAAAAAAAACCGAGCAACTAATTGAACTACTCTTGCAGACTAGCAATCGAATTCGAAAAGGTTAGTCTAAGTGCCAATATCCCAACTAGATGTCAAAAATAGTGTACGATAGAGAAAATGAACATTAAGAAATCGCTATCAAAGGAGCCCCTTGTCCACCACGGAATGACAGATAGCATCGAGTTTTTTGAACACTAAGGATTGATCATGGTATCAGTGTTGCTGAAATCTAAGCTAAGTATAAAGTATTTGCTAATTTTCGTTGACATTCGATGCACTCATTGAATTCAAACTGAATACTAATCTGCATAAAAACAGGCACTTTTCCAAACATACACTGCAGTCTTTCCAAACTGTTGGTTTTATTATAGGCAGCTATTCGCGTATGCTGCTAGCAATTTCGGATATCATACAGGTATCGCTGGATGCGCGTTTAGATGAATAGTAGATTACCATGATCTTGACACTCACATTCAGTCTCACAATCATTTACCTAAAATAGTTTATAGCGTTATAATAACTGCAGGAAACATTTCAGCATAAAATTGTTAATTACCTTAGTTTTGAACCAGAAATTTTCATGACTAAAATGAACTGTTAAATTATATGCAGTCGATAACAAACAGTACAAAATCCATTTGTGAAATTTAAAAAACATCTTTGATAGCCAGAGGCTGATTTTGGAGATATCTTTATGAAAGAAAACTATCATGCGTTGGTCGATGGATGGACATGAGTGAGAGTAGGGTGTGGGTGTGAGGGGGTCTGATCCTTCGTTTAATTCACACCCACACACCCTAAAAAGCAACTGATCAAATATCACTTTTGAATTAATTTACATATAATCTATTGATTCAACTTTCACCAAATTAATTCTAATTCTATCATAGAAAAGCCAATTAGCATAATAAATAACTTCAAGCTATCATTCCCAGAATACAGCTTGAAGGAACAAATTTCAACATGTTCATCAATCAAGCTTTTTTTCTTCTATCTCGCTGGAACCGCAATAGATTTTAGTAAATACCATTCTGACAGCATCATAGTTAGGGATAAATGTAGTTAAGGTTTTCGTTTCAGACTAAACTGACTCTATCGTGTTTCGCATTTCAATTCCGTAAAGATCGTACTAAAAGCTTTTTCTCATAGCAATCTTGATCGATGCTCAATTGACAACCTAAGGCACATACACGATTTCATATGCATCGTGGATTGTTATGTGTGTATTCTTGTATAAGAGTTTACATTAATCGCAATGGCCTAAATGGGACAGTCATTTTTTTACTTCATTTATGTTTTTTGCAGATTAAGTTATCAGTGAAATGGCGTAAGAAAGAAAACACAGATTGGCACACCTCTTCACGAAATGACGCACATCGTGTGTGTTGCTTGGATGTTACTACATTCGAGAATGATATATGTCATATAATCAAACAATGCACTCATGAGTGAAGTGTCCAAGTCTCTTAGTACTCATTCATTTCTCATTCGACAGAGTATATCAAGATAAGAAAAAATCTTAAGATGATTCGAGCCCATGGCCTATAGTTGCCGAGTTCTGTCCATTGTACTGAATTTTTGACCTATTGTTAGAGATTGCAAAAATATTGTGAAAATTCACAGAAAACTCAATGCAAGAAAAATTGCGCGTGAGTGGTTTAATGCATTCATTGAGTAGTCCTTTTTCCTGCTTCTACAACATTTTTTCATCTGTCAGCTCATCATGCTGTGTTGCTCATAGGTGCTAGACATTGATATATCGAAGTCATGTGTGATTCAAAGTTGACACAAATCATCAAACAGTGTTGTACCAACCCGTAGAGTAGCGACATATGGTTGAAAAAAACTAGTGAGAACAATATTTCTGCAGAAATATTTTCCTTGTGCATAAACTTTATTGATTGAATCATTTGTTATTGCTTTATCGTCTTGGACCGACATAAATAGCGTGTGCAGAGTGAGTCAAGACGTATTTTACTCATCTCGAGAAATATATGCTCCTAATTTCAAAGATTAAAAAACAATCGCTTTTTCTGAAATATTCCTCTTTTCATGGTTCACTCGTATAAATAAACTTGAGAGGTTTGTTTTGAGTCAAATATTCATGTTATCTTCGAACTGTTCACGAGTTAAATTTCTAGTGATGCAATGCAATGATTCATTTTCATATGCATCATTCTTCGAATGAAAAGAAAGTTTTTCCTTCTTTCCAACTAAAATGACGCAAATATGAGTCAACTTCCGCATATTAATAAATGGCAGGAGACTGATAAGAACATAAATCTCGGAGAACTCCATTTACAAATACAAGAACAAACTTTATTTATTTTTTCAGGTAGGAGTTTTCTCCTAAGATGCTCATAGAATTGGCAAAGAAGTAGGCTTTTATCAAATAATCATTCAACTTGTCTTCGATTGTTCGATCTACGGATGCATTTTTTCTGGTTACTGAGAGTAAAATTAGAAAATTTTCACAGACGAAAGTTAAGCGCAAAAAAAACTTCACCAAGAGGACAGACATCGTTTTTGGCTAAGAAAGAGATATTTACAGAGGATACAGAATCACTGACAAAGGAACAATGACTTTTCTATGGCTACATCACTAACAGCTACTCTTAAAAGCCAACAATATATCATCGAACTTTTCGTATTGCACCTGATAGTGAAGTAAAAAGGCATGTGTAGAGATGTCAATTTAAATCTTTTGTTTGCTTTTCTAATTCGAAAGCCTTAGGCCCCGAACAGACTGACTAATTCAAAGTGAATTAAGAAACACGATTGGCCTTTTTGCATAGCAACGCGAATTGTATTGGTTAATTCAGTTTTATCGTGTTCAGTCTGTTCGGGGCCTTAATCGTTTATTGCTGGTCGTCAAGTAGTGAAAAAATTTAATTCCTGACAATATTAATATACCAATGATGATTTACACTCTATAGATGGCACTAAAGTATGACTAGAGGTCTGTCATAATCGTCAGTTAGTTATTTCAGTACTTTCTTGTAGCAACTAGTTTTTTTTATATCACTGTAATGGAAAATGGAACGAAAATATCAAAATTGGAATATATATTCAGTAATGGCATTTAGAATAACACAGTAGTCGACATATCCAATCATTTTCTTATATCAATGTTTCCCACTATTATTTGCAATTAGTCATTGAGAAATTTCTCAATCTGTATGTAAGTCTCGTTCTCAAGTGGGTTAGTATATATACAATCAGCATTAAGATAAATAACTTTTCTCTGATAGACACAAACGAAAAAAGTAGCTCATTGAAATCACTTAAAAACTTCAAAAGTAAACCATTGTTTATAGTGCTATCAATGCTATCAATAAAAAAAGATATTGATTTGTCAAAATGTATTGATGAGAAAAAACGAAGCTCTGCTTGGAAAAATGAAATCTATCGTCGTGTAGTTGATGTTTGTAAACAGTTGAAGAAGCAAGGTGTTCATTCATCCATTCTTATCAATGCGGCTGGTTTCACATACACCGGCATTGATGATACTGCTCATTGTCTCACATGTGGTCTAAAAGTATCTGAATGGACAGCACACATGAATCCATTTACTGTTCATGTTCAACAGAGTCCAAATTGTTCATTCGTTCAATCGATTGTATCAAAGAATCAAATAAACTTTTCTTCTTCAGATGGTTCAATAACAGAGAACCAAAACTTTGAATTATCACATAATCAAGAAAAATTATTGAAACATAAAAAAATCGATCAAAAGATCGACCATTGTCTGATAGAAGTAGAGATAATGAAAGAAGTTCGTTGTCGAACATTTTCACATTGGCCTCATCAGAAAGTACTATCTCGAACACAAATGATTTCGGCTGGATTTTTTTATTGTAATGTTGGTGATCGTGTCATTTGTTTGTATTGTAATTTAATTTGTCAACAATGGACACCACATATTGATGATCCAGAGGAAGTACATCAAACTCTTTCATCTCTATGTCCATATGTTTTATTTATTTTAAAAACTCGTCAAACATCAACTGCATCAATTCTTAATGATAATTCGAATAATCGAGCAGTAACATCTAATCTATTGCGATTTAATGAAATAGCTCAAGCATCAGCATTTCATCAAGCCTATATTGAAATTTCGAAACGTCAATCATCATTTAATTCTTGGCCTCAAGAAGACTTACCTTCTGTTGATGATCTTGTTCGAGCAGGATTTTTTTATACTGGTTCAAAAACAATTATTACCTGTTTTTATTGTAACGGATCACTTCAAAATTGGGGTCCCAAAGATAATCCATTGATTGAACATGTACGTTGGTTTCCACTTTGTGCCTACGCTAAACAATTATGCGACGATGAACTATATCGACAAGTTCAAGAATCAAAACGAATTCGTCAAGGTTTGTCGTTTTTTCTATTGAAGAAATGATACAAGTTAAAAAAAAATTTATTGATTTATTTTATAGAACGTGCTGGAACAAATCAAATAGAGAGAAATGAAAATTTTTCGAACAATCATCAAACAAATAATTATCAATTAATGATTCCTGATGAGAACACATTGTCACGATTTGTTGCTGCTCGACTCGGTTTGCCTATTTCACAAAGATTACTCAATCGAAATTTCAAATTATCAGTTATCAAACGTTGCTGGGAGGATCAACTAAGATTAAAACGTTCGTAACTTAAATTCAATTAAATTTACATTCTTCTATTTTTCTTTTTGTTTAGAAAATGATTTTGCTACAGATTGTGATTTATTAATTGCTTGTATTATTCTTCAAAAACAAATCGATCATATCAATGGTCGTCAAGAAAACATTATTGTACCGAGTATCAAGATGAAAATGATTCGTGAGACAGAACAATCCAGTATGTTGTTAGTTATTTGTATGATCATATTAGTATTCGCTTGTGAATAAATAGGGTCATCATCATCCATGCCAACATCGATCGAACCATTTTCATCAAATTCATCGACTACTAATAACATAATCGAATCAAAATCAACCATTGCAACGATCGATCATCAATCAAAAACAGAAATAAAAGCTAGTTTGACAACGGATTTGGCGTCGTCGAATTTGTGTATACTTTGTTTAACAGAAGATAAACGTCTTGCATGTATTCCATGTGGACATTTGGCAACTTGTGTTCCCTGTGGTCATTCACTTCGAACATGTCCAGTTTGTCGAAGAGAAATAGAGGCTTTTGTACGCATCTACATTTAAAGTCGACATTCAATAGAATGTCACGAAAAGCTGTTTTGTTCGACTTTCAATTAAACTAGAATTCTTTTTATTGACATATCAGTTTTTATTTGAATAAAATCAATAATTTATTCAAGAAAAAAATTTGAAAAACTTTTAGCTCTTTTCGTTTTGAATCTTTGATGTCACAATCGAAAGTACTTGTTTGTGTTATATCTCGTTACGTGCTTCAAATCGAGTTTCATGGCAGATGCCATGCTTGATACTCTGCTGTTGCATCTTCAGTCCTTTTGAACATCCGTTATTCGATTGTGCAAACTCAATTTTATTTTGTGAACACTTCAGATTCTGAAAAAGCTTCATTTTGTCCGGTCGACAAGTAATTCGTCGCTTTTACAATGTACTTCATTTCAACAAGAGGTTTTTCACCTAAAGTCGACTAGAATGCTAGAGATTGCTTTGAAACTGAATTTTCCCGTTAAATCAAGCGAAGCAAGACTAGACATGGCTGATTTCTTTGATTCATCTGATTCGAAAATGAATTTCTAGATAGGAATCATAACATGATATTTGAAACATGAAAGTTGTTTATTGGCGAATGTAACCAACTGAAATCGTATTAGACACAATATTCTATCTGTTCATCGCTTGATTCACATGGAAAAACTTTTAAACAAAGAGTAAGTCTACAATGAAGACTCATATGTGACGGGCATGAGGCTCGTGAATCTATTGTTTGATGCAACAACATACACGCATGAGTATATATAGACATGTAGAGGGAGGAGAAAGAAAAAGAGAACAGATAAGCCGTGACATGTAAGAGAGAAAAAGTGATGAGAAGAGGGGAAGATGAACGATGATGATACGCAGCTGGGTGCCTGACACACAAGGATATTAACCATGTGACGAGCAATTCATCACATCATATAATCAATTCTCATGATCGTATCGAAATTAAATCGACCATTCTTACATGTCTTCAACCCTGAATCCAAAAACTAGCGTATGTCTGAGTCCAATCGTATAAAGAACATAGATTAAATCATCTAGAACAATTTCTGTCTTCTCTGTTATCATATTATTTAATAAAAGATTAATAAGGATATGCGAAGTATATGGGGTCTCTATTCGAAAAATAATATACTAGTACAAAAATTAAATAAAAAGAGTAAGGTATGAAATGAATGAATAATCTGCAGAAAGGCATTAATGTGATATGTCCTTCGAAATCATCGAATAAAACATCGTACCAGATTGCAGCATATGTCACAACACTTGAAGAATATGTCCACATCGTTCATTCCCGCACTCGAGATTCGTTTATTAGTATTTTTTGATACTGTTGTCGAAGTCGACAGATTACCAGTTGCATTTAAATCACTGAATGATTTGTTCTGTCTTTGCACTCATTCGATTTACAATACACTATTTGACACAGTTGCAAACTTGGATGAAATGCAAAGCGAATCGATCTTTTCGACACAAAAAAATTGACTCTAATAGATGCATAAAAAAACAAATGGTAACGAACGAATCTTAACAGTCCTATTGAATCGACAGAGAACAGAAAGAAAATAGACAAGGACTTCAGTTTGCGCAGGACAGAGATGAGACAGTCATCATATTTTGACATTGACGATAGGATAAAAAATATTCTTTTTTGAATTTGTTCGACTATATTTTGGCCAGTAGTTCGTGCCCAATCTCACGATGTTATGAGCGAACCAATATCTTGACAAAACATGCCATTGTAATTTAAGAAGAAACAGCAGGATTCGATCAACGTGCCGATTAAAGATGCATGTTTCATAAAGGAGAAACAGCGTATTCTGAACTTGAGAAGTACAAGGATTACGAAGAAGCACTAAGGAATACAGGAATACGCTATTTCTCTCTTGATATTTCATCAGTAAAAGATTGAATAACAACTATTATTGATCGATGCTTCTGCAGTGGAAGCTCATGTGTCTTTTTTCTTCATCAAATGATGGTACATTTTATTCTGAAATATATGTTTTGAAACTGGATCAAACAATCATAGACTATAACAAGTCTAGTCGGATGTAGTAGGAGTGTGAAGATCTATTAGTTCTCTCAATTAGTATATTATCTATATAAAATAATGTTTGAAATATACTATTCTCTATTCGTCAAATATGTCAAAGAGTTTATACTCTTACAAATACATATGATCAATACAATTTTGATTGTTACGCGATATCACAATTTCAATTGAATCGTCTTTGTCGACTAATGACATTTCAAAATATTACTTCACTTACACTGTTTGATAATAATCCAGTACCAAATCATGTTGAACTAATTCTTTCGATTGTTTACATTAAGCAATTTGCTCCACTTCATTCATTAAAATTATTCAACATTCATGAATCTTATTTGAAATCAATTTTAAAACAAATCACTATCAATTCAATTGATTCATGCAGTATAAGTATTCGACTCACATCATTTCTTTCACAAAGCAAACTTTGAAAACTTGAACAAAATCAATTTTGGAACATAGTATGATCAACGATTTATTCAATGCAATATTTTACAATGCATATAGGTATAACATTAAATGATTTATGTACTCTACTTCAATCTATATCTTTATTAAAAACACTAATATTGAAACATGGATTGAGAGATAATATGAAAGATCATACAATTGTATTCTCTAATTCGATAAAATTCGAACGAATGATTTCACTTTTTATCGAAACCTATTTTCTTGAGATTCAATTGATTGAAGCATTTCTTTCCCTCACATCATCACTCATACATCTAAAATTAATTGCTTCTGGTACATTATTCCATGGAAAATGATGGGAAAAATTTATACAAAGAAATTTACTTCAATTAGATAAATTCGAATTCTTTTTTTTTGAAACATGCATCTTCAGAATTTACAAAAGCAAAAATGGAAAAAATCAGCAAACCGTTTCGAAGATCGTTTTTTGGATTAAAAATAAAAAGTGGTTTGTTAATTGTGAAAATGATGGTAGAATAACGTTTGAAAAAATGTCATTCGAAGATGATGTTCTAGATTCTTTTTACAAAATCTTTATTTCTCTAAAAAATAACAGTATTACGGCTCTTATGTGCTTTCTTCAGCATGACAAAAAGATAACAAACTTTGAAAATAGGACTGATCTCGGTCACGTGATAATCACGCATTAACTTTGACACAAATAGTTTAATTACTGACGCATCTAAACAGAAAACGCCATTTGTTTTTGTTTACACGTCTGCTTGTGCGAATATTATAGTGTCTCAAATAATCTTTTTACCAAAATTTTCTTTTGCTATTGCTAATTGATTTTTTTCTCAATGTCGATCTGTGTTTGGTGTCTCCAAAAGATCGCATGAAAATAAATTTCTGAACACAGAATTGTCAAATAATTTTGTTCTAATTGAATGACTGTTGCAAAATGTTCAAATTTTTTATTATATGGACAAGCAATATGGCAGAGTTGAGATCGTGGCGACAGAATGTCATGTATAAAGTGTGCAGAATTGTACAGACGCATAGACGATAATATATCAGCTCAAAAGTATAGAATAAGAAAGGTTCATGAATTGATCAAAGTTTCGATAGCATCGAGATACACGCATTCTTGTTCTTCTCCCATTCACCGAATAGTAAGCAATGCGTGATGACTTCCCCATATCGTATATTTTCTGAAATTGAATTAACATCAGAAAAACAGAACTATACACTTCACCACAGCGGAAATTAGCCCTTTTCGTTTTTAACGCTTCAGTCCAAATCTATAGGGTTTCTAAAGCAAACACCAAGGTTTTCAGTAACTCCGCGCATTAGAGAATTGATTGATTGTTCCGTTTCTGAAAGACCTTCAATTTTTTTACTCATCTCTGAGCTTCGCGAAGTTTCGAAATCTCATATTCATTTTAATGTATTCGTCTCACATATTTTCTACTTTATTAATATCGTATATGCATTTTTTTTTGACTCTAGAAAGGTATTTTCATTTTTCAAACACAATTTGTTCGATGTGATTCTAATCTAATTTTCCTTCTCCAATGTGTATTGAATGGAATACAAATCATTGTTGTTCGTAGCTAATTTTTTGGTTGGTAGCTATATCTTCAAGAACATTCCGTCTTTCTCACATAAAGTGTCATATCAATGATTTCTCTTTGACAAGACAGAACAATACATATGATCATCCAAGAAAAACTAAATTATCTAACTGAAAATGTATGATGACCGATAGTCATAATAATAAACAGCTGAAATTTAAATCTTCAATTTCAATTTCTATGTAATAGTCAATATATGATAATCACGATTCTCATCGTGCACGAATGTACAAACAGCAGATAGTTGATAATAACAATGTGCTGATCGTAAAAGTTGCAATACTATAATATGCAATTGGATGGCAATACGTGTGTATTTCTGTTGAATCATCAAATTGAATTTTTCTTTTGACATTACGTCTTATTGCTAAGAAGATACCGTTAAAAATAAATATGCATAGAATGAATATGATCATGATTATAATAATAATACAATTAATTATCCAATATCGACATTTGTATGCACGTGTTGAATTTGAATCATCGGGAAATTTTGTTAAACTGACATGTCTATTCGATATAAGAATAAAAGATCAATACGTTTCAAAAAAATCTAGAGAGATGAAATAAATACTTACAAGAGACACAGGGCAACAAAAAGAACTAGACCTAAACTTGATGAACCCAAAATAACTAAACACACAGGAATCCAGTGATTGATTGGACACTGATTTTGAAAATAAAGACCAATAGTTATTGCAACTAATGGTATTACTGAGAAAATTGATATTAAACTAAACAGATAAAAAAATATTATAGCAATTTATATATTGTCAACTCATGTTACTGCTGACATGAAATTTCTAGTACAACATTTTGCATTCATTTTTGTTTGATTGGTGTTCTCTTCTAATTTTTCCATCGCTTCAATGTCTGTTGGTATTGGATCCATAGTTTTGTAAGTGAGATAATAAATCTATAAAAAATTAAATTGTACATTCAATATTATTCTTTTATTTTTATATTTGTCTCTACTATAGTGAACGATAGATAATCATGTGTGCATTGAGTACGAACGATTGTTATTTCTCGTGATAACACGCTGTATATTTTCCTTGCTTAGATGATTGCAACAAAAAAATAAAAACAAACTGATGTCATCGTCGTTCTGTTTCATCTCTCCAAAGAAAAAAATATTACGACCTCTATAAGGCTTTAGCTAGTTCTTTTTTCTTTCTTTGGCAAGCGACATTTCTTTAGTAATAGTTCGTGGAGCAGTTGTCGAGGTCAAGGCAAATTCAGATTGCACTCCAGCTACGAACACATTGTGAATAAAAAGTTCCGAATATGGGCTATCGTTTCGAATACTTTTCTCGCACTGTTCATAACGTGTTCTTAATGACGTTTGTTATCCACACACTAAAAACTCATTCTAATTGATTTCCATAGGACATCAGTGAATTAATTTTATATTCTGCATCTATCACTCATCTAATGTTAAAGTGAGACACAAGTTTTTCACGTAAAATTTCCTCTCTTTTACAATTCTCTGAAGTAAAGAAGTCTTGTAATAGAAAACAATGAGAAAAAATATTAAAAAAAATGAAGATATAGACTTTAAAATATAATACAATAGGTCACAAATTGAAGAAAATTATTACAAAGAAAGATTCCGTGACGAATCAACAAATAAGAAAAACGTTCTTTGTTCGAAAAAGATCTTATTTTTAATAATAATTTACTGTTGAAATTATTGTTGATTTTCCATTTCCGTCATTTGTTGTACTTTTGTTTAACTTAGATTGTCAATAAATTCTACTATGTTATTTTAAAAAAGATTTGATGGTGTATATTCGTTTGAATCTTCATCATTATTATTATCATACTCATTCAAAAAATAAAAATAAAAACAAATACTAAGACTGTAGGAGATAAAATTTTGAGACATTCCAAAATAAACGAAATTCTACTGATCTCCTTCAAATATCTGCTCTGATTAACTATTGATAATATTTTGTTTTGCGTCATTATCATTTGATTAGCAATTGAAATAAGAATATCTTTCACATTCACTATCGTGGAAACAAATAAGTTAGAAAAAATATTTAAGATATATAGAAAGCTCTAAAACAAAATATTGCTTATATATTCATTGTGAATTTGTTTTTTTTTTCTCACAGAACGATCTCAATAGAAAAATTTTAAATAAAATATTATTAAACACGGTTTAGAAATTGAATTTGCAGTAAATATGAAATCGATTAACACGAACATCATTAGCAGTATGTACAGAACTACGGTCGGATTCATTCGTAATGAAAGTTGAGATTCGAATATTTAGAAGTCGGAAAAAAAATTATCCATAAAAATGAATTATCGAAATCAGATTTCCATGAACAATTATTGCGTACCACACTTCAAGAAATACTTTACTTAATAAAGTGTTATCTTTCTCGAAAGATTGTCGTTGCTCAACTACTTTTCAATAATCGCTTCTAGAAAGAAGACAAGAATGCATATAAAAGGAACAATCATTATTAATCGTATTATTACGTTTCGTACATGTTTATTTTGTACGCACATCGATCTTGGTTTCTTGAGATCTAATGACATTTAGAGAAACATGTTCGAATAGGTCAGTAATGATAGAGCAAAATTTCGAACATTATTTTCGAATGTTCAGAATTTAGCCGACATACGATGAATCATCATCAAAGAACTATTTTTTCCCTTGATTTTTGCTCCTGCCTTATACATCGGACAAATTAGAGGGCGATAAGATATAAAGTTAAACAAATATTCTCACTCTTTCATCTACCTTTAGTTTATTTGATATGTATCGATTGTGTTCTATGTACATGTTTATGAAATAGTAAAGAGAAATCAAACTAACAATCAACCATGACATGATACAATGAAATGATATGGTCACCCATCTCTGCATAAGGGTATGGGTGTGTAAATGTGGGTATGATTTTGACTATTCGGATCATCTTTACACCCACACTCACGCCGTAACTGTTTTCTCATGCATACGTATAGCGCTATAAAGATTGTTATAAAAAAGTATTTGATCATTAAAAACAGCAATTAAAAATGTTAAAAATATGAGGGAAGAATCTTAAATTAGCCAAGGTGTAACTAGATGTTGTTATAGGATAAATCATTTCACTCTGAAACTAGAATTTATATATTATGCTTATTACATTGAAAGTCACTGAATTTTGATCGAAATGGGCTAGTGAAACGAATGTTATCTCATAAGGAACGATTCATATAACAAGAGAGACGAGCGCGAAGTGATTGTTCTCAAAACTTTTTTGGACGATGCACATCTCTGTTACATATTTGAGGCTCCTTTGACGTTTTGAAAATTTATTTCAGGTTAATTATCGAATTTAGTTATTGTCGTATTATTTTATGTATATTGAATAATAATAAATTCAATATTAAAACACCTGAAAATTTCTTAGCTCTATGTATCTCGTTGATGATTATTAGTTAGAAAAACAGGCAGCAAGATGTAACTAAATCTAACAAAATTTTCATTATTATTTTTATAATTTTAAAGTATTTTTGCTATTAATGAATATTTGAGAAACAAACGCGAGTTTATTATAATTATCTTGCTACACAAAACAGAAAAAAAAACAAATTTTGATAGTTTAATCACAACTTAATATGAAATCATTTACATTTGATTTCGACTTAGATATTGTCTTTGAAACTTTCTTGAAAAAATATTTTGCACATTGGATAATGTTCTGTACAATGGCTCAAATATTACTAAATCATTGTTTGTAGTCTGTTTTTGTTCATTATTTATTATTACTTCTAATGATGTTTTAACAGACGAAAGTATAAGATGAAGATCCCGTAAAAGACTATATGTATCACCGGGACTTAAACCATTTTCATTAACTAATGATGCTTCAGAACTTTGTTTAAAAAAATCTAATGCATAACTGTTCAAATAATATGATGTATTCGTATGATCACGACAATCAATATCAACAAATGGAACAACTTTTGGTGAGAGATCAAAACCAATAAACAAGATCCCATGAACTAATAATTGAATTATAATTTGACATGAATTGTTCATGTGTAAGACCAGATAGACCAACAAATGGCGATATTGATGGATTTTTTATTTGTTGGGATTGATGATAATGAAGATTATATATAAATGTTCCATTATTATAAGCAGGTTTTTGAGAAAATCATGTATTCAAAAAAGACAAAATTTCTTCTTGTTCATTATTTAATGAACGTAAATATTTTGTTACATTTTCTATATAACATCCATATACATCTGTAACTATTGAATTATGTTTATCAACATGTTTTCGAAATTCCTTAGAAATTGTTGGTAAAAATAATTTCGAATTATATTTAGATTCTCGTCGATATACTGATAGATCTTGGTATTAACGACGTGTAATTAACCTATAAAATATATAGAATATATATAAATGATGACGTTCATCTTTCCTACGTTCTGAGTTGGAGAATCAGTGTCTTCTGGTAATATTCAAAACAAAAACTTCTGTTGATTTTGAAAAGAACGATTTTTGAGATCTCATAGTCATTTCATTTTTTAGCGGATGTAGAAGGGTGTGTGAGGCATCGTCCTACATTGGTTTTAGATATGATCAATATGGCACAGTAGAAAATTTTCGACTTCCAATCTATTTCTTCTCGTAGTAATAATAAAGAAGTATATTATTCATGTGTATCTAATTATGGACATCTTGTAGGAATAAAAGAAAGACTATTGCTTTACCTTAGCTAATTCAATATGATAAGAGGAATCGAACTGTAACATTTTTTTCACATGTACTAACTACTATTTAACGGAGATATATAAAGAAACCAAAGAGAGATGTCCATAATATTACAGTCAGTCGAGTATAGCATGCTGAAGGAACGAAACCAAAGCTTTTGACATATTGTGAGCTAAGTATCTCATAGAAGACAGCATCTAGAATGAGAATTTTCGCTCAATTCTTTGAGATATATATGTGTTCTGAAAATTTCAAATTTTTTGTGATATCTCGGAAAGTAATGAGAAACCTTATTATCAAGACATTTTCATTAACTTACCATGGCATATAAGTAAAGAGATAAGCAAATCTAGTCATAATATCAATTTCATCTTTAACTAAATGAAAATATTGAGTATCCATAAGATAGACAAGCAAAATATTTGCTGGCTAAAAATAATGTAAATGTGTTAGAAGACTAGCTAAAGCAATAAGATTACCATATTGATTAATTAAATTTAATCGATAAAGAAAATCTAATGTAAATAAACCATGAAAATGTATTTGAATATCTATCAATTGATGTTTTATAGACAATTGTGCAAGTAAAGAACATTGTAATGCAATTAATAATCGATTTATTGGATCGTTTGAATCTTTAGCATTAGGTAAATGACTAATCTTTGGTAAAGGTATATCAACAAATACAACATGACCTTGAACATCAAAACCACAACGACCAGCGCGACCTGATGATTGTCGATATTGTAATGCATCAAGATAGATTGAATCTTTAACAAAAGCAACAGTTTTTGTTGGCATATGAATGCCCAAAGCCAAAAAAAATTAGAGAACTTTTATTAATTCATATCCTAGAAGATGAAAGCAAAAGGTGTTTTACTATTGACTCCTTTGATTAACGATAATAGTAAGAATAAAATGAAGAAAAGCTTTGATTAGCTGAAAGAATTGACCATTAGAAGAGTTACTTATTAAAAGCCTATTTACAGGCCAGAGTACTGCAATTCGACCCAACCTGCAACCGGGTTCGGCGTGCAACTTTGATAAGTTGGATCGGGCGAAGTGGTGCGGATTTCTTCGGGTTATTTTTCTTAGAACTTATTTGCCTACTTTCTGTTTCTGATGTACCTTATGGACGAAAAGAGTGAAGTGCTAGTCTATTGAATGATTTCTCAGCACAATACACGATTACATGCGGAATAGATTTCTTTGTTCGCAAAAAATAAAAAATTCTTCTAGGATTGAAGTTCGTTTTTCTGACGGGTCGGGCTCAAGTTCAAAAAACTCAACCTGTGCAATACTATATTACAGGCTTATATGAAAAACCTATGAAAAACTAGAACTAAAAAAAAATCGTTTTTCTGGCTTCTATGGAAAAAGCAATACTAATAAGCTCATGTAATAGAGACAATATTTCCGAACAAAATAGAGTACATCTTTCACGGATACAAAGTCTTTTTGAATAAACTTCAAAGTATACGGCTTGGACTACTCTCATTCTAGAGAGAACATTTACCGTTTCGAGAACAGGAAAGAATTTTTCATGTTCAGAGCTTTTAAAATCTTAGAAAATGTTTTGTATACAACCGACGATTGCTTTAGTATTGAAGATCGAATATAAAAATTCCTTTGTCTTATTCGAAAAAGAACGTATTTGTCAATCGAATAAAATAAAGCTCAGCTCACCAAAACGAACACGATGGAAAACAAATTTGTTTCAGGATTCGACAATATATGCAAAAACGCGTAAGATTGTGCCTATATATTCATCTCGAAAAATGTCGATTTTTTTTAGAAATATTGACTCTGCCAACTTCTTAGGAAACTCTTTTACCTAATAAAATCTTTTCTCCGATCTCTTCTAGCTGTTATTGTTAAGGAATAAAGTAAAAAGATATTTTGTTACATATCAAGTGTTGCCGTAGAGAAAATTACTTGAACATATCGCTTACGAAAAAGTGCTTCAACAGCTACTCGACTTTTATTATTGAAACCAGCATGATGATAAGCTACAGCTCGTTGCATATATCCAATTAATCTTGGATTTTTCGATGATGCTCGTTCTAATAGAGAATCAACAAATTCTCGATCACATTCATGTCGATTTGCTAATGTACCTTCATCTAAAATACCATCTAATAATTGTTGTTCAAGACCAGAAAGTATAATTTGATTATTTTTTTCTTCTTCTAATAATCCTAATTCAGTAATACTATCTTCATCATAATTTCGTTTATTCGAAGATTCTGATACTTTTTTTTGTAGTTTTTTCAATTGTTTCTAAACGTTTCTTTTAATGATTCAATTTGATTTTTATATTTTGTTTCTCTTAATTTTTTTTCTAATTTTTCAAAATATTCAGCAACATATGTAGTCATTGTTTCACATAACATTCGATTATTCGAAAAAACAATACAAGATAGAAGATTTTTCTCCTTTAATGTTAATATAAAATCAATAATTATTAATAAATGATGTTGGTTTTGTTTCAGGATAATGAATATCTTTTGAAGAAATTGTTTTAAGAGATGTTACAATTGAATCAATAATTGTATTTTCTTTATTATCAATTAAACTATGAAATTGATTACGAACAAGTCGCAAATAATTATTATATTTAGTTCGTTCGATTATCCAATCAGGTTCAAAATATTGTGTTAACATTGGTATTGAATTTACGTCAACACCATTTTCTTTATCAAATGATAGAAAAATATTTATTATTATTTGAAGGTTGTCGGAGATACAGAAATTATGTATTACTTGTTAGTGAATATAAGGGCTTTAGTTATTAGCCAAAAAGCATACAAGATAACGTTCTTCAAATGTGACTCCTCAATAAAACTCATACTTTACCAATCAGTAGATCCTGACGAAATTTGTAGATCTCTACACGAGTTTTTTTTTCCATGCATTTTCTCTTCCAATTTATTATAGTTGTATAGAATTTTTTATTCCATTTAGAGTATTCGTCAAATAAACGAATGATGAAATTGTGCTGAAATTTTCTAGATATTTGAAGGTTGAACAGCATTACCATTGAGTAAGTTTTTTTTTAGATTGAAATTCTATACTTTGATTTTATCACAACTATTTTACTTGAGATAAAGCACTCAATAAAACTACAATAATTTGTAGTAGACAGCACATGAGAACGAACTCTTATAGATTTCTATTAATTTGATCGAGGACTACTTGTGGGTGGCATAAAAGCCCGATTAAAGAATCATACCCGATATAATGCGATCGTTAATGAATTTATGTGGTATTTTAATATTTTCGAAGATCATTTTTCTGTATACTTAAAACTGAGAAATCTATGAAAACAATATCTGCAGAAATGTATGCGTTTCACGTCCTATAGATCATGTCATTCAGGAAGTAAAACATTTTCAAATATAAAACAGAAAAGTCTATTAGTTTATTGATTTAAATTTATTCGAATTTCTCTTACATTTAACTCAACAAAATAAAATCATGTGAAAAAGAAAATTCTGGATCAAATGGAAGCCTACTAGAGCATTCAGATTTTACCTTTTCGATGACTACTAATATACATAACATTGCATAAGTGACGGTCAATCACCATTGCATTTCTAATTTGATCTCTACCTAAACACGAATACTAATACAGTAGCATTTTTTTTTAAATGAAAGAAGTTTGAAAATTTTTTTCAATACTCAATGTAGACTTACTTTCTATTAGTTGACAAGTTTTGCATAACATCATTTAATTGTAAAGTTTCGTAAAGTGATAATGAAAAATCTTTGGGAACACCTCGTGTTATTAATTGTTTTGCATTCATTAGACCAATTGGATGAATTGGATGTAATTGTAGATTTGAATATAAATATTTATTTAAATCAGCCATACGTTCATGATGAGCTATAAAACATCTTCGACATGTTTTTAATGTTTGAAATAATTTAGAACGTTGATTTTCAATGTATTCAATCCAATGACGTAATTCATCTCCATTATTAACTGTTGCTGAAAGACCAATCATAGGACAATTAATAAGTAACATTGTTTTTTTCCCAAACATCAGATCTAGCTTCAGCAGACATACAATGAATTTCATCAAAAATTGCATATTTTATTCTTTGACACTAACGTTAATGACTAGATGATAGAAGAAGAATTTGCATACATTGTAGAACAGTAACTAATATTCGACATCGTTCCATATTTGTACAATAATCTTGTGTAAAAATTCCAAATATAGGATCAAATTAATAATGAATTGTAGCTGGAATATGTTCATAGATTGATTTTGATCAACGAAAGAAAAACAGATAAAATTCTAAAGGCAACTTGATTAACAAGTGCGTTCGTTGGTGCTGCATATACAAAAATACCATTTGAATCATCTCGATATTTGAGTACTTTATTCATAGCATAATATGATGCATAAGTTTTACCTAGATTTATAAATGAAATGACAAAAAATTGATAAGAAGAAAAGAAAACCAGTAGAATTAACCGGAACTCGTTGGTGATACAATTATAATTGATTGTTGTTTATCAACAGCATCAAGAAATTCAATTTGCCAATTATCTGGGATAAAATTCGGTACTCGAGTATCGGGTATATCTTCTTGACATATTGGTAATCGACTATTGATTTTTTCCATTTGAATTCGATACCATTTTTCTTGGTCTAATGGTGAATTATTAAGAAGTTCTTCCATAGATTTTTTCTTTTCATTGAATACATCAACAATATTTTCAATATGAATTATTTCAGTCATTGTTGCAAAATAATCAATTTCAAGATAATCTAATTTAGATTTTTCTTTCTTAATAATTGTAAATATTTTCGTTGTAAATAAAATTCTTTTTTAAGTAAATCAAGACGATTTATAGATGTTTTAAATTTTGATAAACTTCCATCAATAATTTCAATAGCTTTTGAATAATTATCGTATAAAATATGTCTTAATAAATTTTCAACATTAACAATTTGACTACTTTCATCAACCATATATTTATCAATTTTTCGTTATTTATTTTCTTCAATAATCTTCTCAGCTTTTGTTTGATGAATTTTTTTTTGTTTTTTCTTATTACCGGATGCAGAATCTGCTCTGTCCATATTTGCACTATGTGTAGCCGGAAGAACAATTTGTAGTTGATTATCTTTTACATTACGGCTAGTTAATGATTTACCATACAATGTGAAATAAGTATAACTATAAAAAATAGATTTATTTACAATTAAAAAAAAACAATAATAGGAAATAAGTACTAGTTGAATGAATTCTATTGTAGGACAGAATCGAATTCAGATTTAGGTCATAGTACACAAAGGAAAATACCTAACGAAAACTATGACAGATAAGAAACATATATGAAAAACGGAAACGTGACAAAAGAATAGACGAGGAAAATAAATATAGCATATATATGGTCAGAAAATTGAGCCTACCTTTCTAAATTTTTTTTTCTGCGTATGTCACTATTAGGTATACACTCAAATCGTTTGGGGCATTTTGGTCTAAATGAAGAAAAATATCCCTGTGTGTTGAACCACGTAACATAGCATTTTTCCATTTAGTAGACACTTGAAGTAGGGAATTGATACTTAAGAATATCAAAGGAAGAACTTAGACAACATGTTGAAGTCAATAAAAAAAGCATCTAAGCAGGATTAATTCATCATACTGAGTCTTATGGAGATCTTTAATTTTGAATTTAAATTAATTTGAAACTATTATTTTGGTATATCCTAAAGCTTTACATTTTTCTATTATGTAGTGTAACAAGATCTTGAAATAACAATTGCAGATAATTTAGAATCAAAATAATATATATACCGTCATTCAATACAGTATGGTGAATTGCCACTGTATAGATGCTTTTTCGGATAATTTCAGATCATGTGATTGACATCGAGAGTCTAAAAAGAAAAGCTTTTATAAATCTTGAACGAAATAACCCAACAATATTGACCTTGTGAAGATCGAAAGAGAACAATGTTTCTTCTTTACTGAACATATTAACAATCAAGGTCAATTGTAAAATAGGTTCAGAATATTGTTTTTACAATTTCAAACAAGAATTAATGTCCTCCCAAGTCTTTTCTCTGTAATGGTCAAATTCGTGAATGACTATTTTGTTTCGATCAAAAAATTCTCAAGAAATACTCACAAAACTTCTCTTTTTCTGAAATGGATAATAGTTCAAGATGAACCTAAGTTGAATTCTATTGTGTTGTATGATAGATGTGTTCGTGATCCACAAACTTAGGTAATTTCATCCATGATCTGTTTTAGAAATCATTTAAGACAAAACTCATAATGTTCAGTCTTACAAGTTTTGTTGATTTTTGATTCGATAACGATATTTATTCGAATTTTTGTATGTATTATCATTATTACGTACACGACTTATCTCATCACCAACCTAAAAATAAGAATAGATTTATAAAATAATACTTAAGAATTATCAAATATACCTCTTTGTATACATGCCAATGATATTTTCCTATGAAATAAAGCATATATTTTTAAAATATCTGACATATATGAAGGAAAAAAAGGCTTATATCTTCATATTGAGCTGAAGAATTGTCATCACGATCGATAAAATCAAATGTCCATTGATTATTTGTTGAAAATATTGGTTTTAAATAATTATCAATAAATAAATTTGCTATTTTAATAATTTTTTTGTTTTTCATTTCACACTAGCTATCTATCAGATATTGAAGTTGAAAATATCATATGTTTTGATTGAATTAATTGTTCTACTATATTATAAAAAATATTTTGATTTGTTAAAAATTTCAATAAGGTTAAACTTTTTTTTTGACAATATTCATTGTATTTGAATCAAATTTCATTTTTGATGATGATTGTTTGAGTTGATAGAGAGTAAAAGCGAAAAGTCGTCCATCAAATATATCAACTACTTTTGAATACAATAATAATGAAGAATATAAGTATAGACATGATGTAAGATGTTCTTGAAATTGATTAGTCAATTGAGAAAATATGGAATTAAATGTGATTGAAGGAAATTTTGATAGAAGATGACAATCAATTAATGATAAACGAATCAAAAGAGCTACATGAAGAACAAGTAGTTGACTTATAATATTGAACAAAGATTCGCTGTTTGATTGATCCTAATCAAATAAAAATAGTGATAAGTTCTTCGAATCAAAATATTATCATACATTTTTCGTTTTCATTATTGCTTTAAGATAAAGAAAAAGTTGTACATCATCTTGATTTGTTAATTCATATGTTTTCTTTTCAAATTCGATAGAATCATTGTTTTCTGACATGGAAATAATTTGATAAGATGATAATATTGATGATAATTACCAAATAAACGATAAATATAAAGAAGATTTTTTAATGCAATAGGTGATAAAAGATAATCTTTATTGATATCAAAACTTGACATATCATGATAGAATATAAAATGTGGTTTTTCTTCATAAATAAATTTAATATATTCATTATGAAGCCATGTTGAAAATTTTCGTACTTTTGATGATCTATATTTGTTACTATTTTTTGAAAGATGACTTATAAGATAAACACGAATAAGACTTAATATAGAATTTTCTTTTCTATAGATATTGATAATGACAATTAAAAAATATTAATGTATAATTTGATTGCATATCTTGATTAGTAGTTTGTTTTCTTGAACGAAAAATTTCAATTGTTGTTAAGATAGGTTTATGTATTTCAGGTATAGTAGCAGATGATAAATTTGATGGAAGTAGTCGAAGAAGTCGTTGATATTGTTTTTGATCACTAATATCATCTGATAAATGTAATGCAATTTGTTGTAAAGCTGCAGCACCAATCTTTTCATTTTCATTTTTAATACAATAATCAAGAGTACGAAAATAAAAATCAATCACATGAGTATGATCTTATTGACAATAATATAAAACTTGAAGAAGTCATTTACATTGACTAACTGGATCGATGAGAATATTATATTTTTTAATCGATTGAATTGTCTATATTAATCAATAGATAAACAATATATGCCCAGATCTATCCTCAATGTCACTTTATTCGTAGTCTACGTAATTTAGAATTCCATGAAGAATCATTTAATAAAAAAATGACTTCATTTCTCAAGGATGCAAATGTTTGCTTTGAAATCATAAATCTATGGTTCATATATATTTTCTTTCTCAAGTAAAAATTTCAGTTCAGATGGTTGAATATTCATATCAATATTGTTTCAAATTTGGATGAAAATTATTTAGTTACGTTGACATTTCTATTCACTATTTCCTTAATATACAGAGATATAGAAAAACAATAGAACTCTAAATAAGACCACGCAAACTTCGTTACGATACCATTTTCTCGTCGGTCTTTAACAGAGTTCGATTAGAACAAGTTCAATATCCTACAAAGATTTGGTATTCATAGACGTTCATTATCGAGATATCGAAATTTTACTAGATTTTTCAACAAAAAATCATCGTCGTGCTCAGATCAGATCGAAAATCAAGTTTCTAGTTCTGACTTACAACTTGATTCCAAGAAAGTCCTTAATGAGATTAATTGATTGTACAAGCTTTTGCTTATCCAGTCTTTCATTTCTGAAAACATTCAGTATTCGATATTCTCGCATGTGTAAAAGCAAAATTTATATCTCTAGAAAAGAAATATCAGATAAGCTAAAATTTGCACAATCAATTAATCTCATTAAGAACTTTCTTTGTGTCAAGTTTGACGTCGGATCCAGAAGCTTGATTTTCGATGTGATCTGAGGAAGGCTACGATTGTTTTGGTGAAGAATCTAGTAAAATTTCGATATTTCGATAATCAAGGACTAAAAAACCAAATCATTGTAGGATATTTAATAGCTCATTAAGGTCTATCGTTTGAGCAGATACTTAATCAAAAAATAATTTGACATTTGACGATGTTCACTCATGAGCTATTCATTTTTTATCTTATAGTGATGTTTTACAAGCTGATAATTTATTTTTCGCTGATTCAGTGATTTTTTTTATTAAACTCTTTTATTTGATTCGGCTTTCAGAGAAATCACAGCCGAATGTTTTTGCAAAACAAAAAATAACTTGAAACTCACATACATGGACTCAGTTTTTTGAAGTTGACTGCAAATATGTTATGTCTTTTTTTTATTCAGGACCTGCTTTTTGCAATCAAAATCTATTAAAAGCAGATGAAAACATGGGGTCTATTCGAAATTCAAGTTATCTTTTTAACAAAGATTACTTCTAACACAAAAATCGAAAAGTATTCGATGTGGTAGCCCCTTTCTACAAACTTTCAAAATCAAGCGAAAATCCATGCTGTCTTTTTCGATTTCTCAAGATATTAAGAAAACAATGAACAATAGATTGATATAGTTTTCAGTTGAAATTATATGAATATAGAAAACCTGATATGAGCCATCTTTTCATATATGAATCATAAATTGATTGGTAGAAGCAGTGGCGTAGCCAGGGGTAGGGCCATTGGGCAATTGCCCATAGCTCCAAAAGTTATTGCCCATGGATTTATTGAGCTATGCAGTGCTTGAACAGTTATTGCCCATAGATATTTTTGAAATCATAACGGTTGCCCTTAGCTGTCCGTAACTCAAAATAGTTCGGCTGATGAATTGCCCATGACTCAAAAATTTCTGGCTACGCCACTGGGTAGAAGTGTAAATATTTGAATCCTTCAGAAAAGGCATTGTTTTGTTACGGAGCGATTTCTCATGAAATTCTATTGAGGATAATATTTATGTGCCTCTGTTCTTTTCATATATTAAAATATTAAAAAAATGTAAATTAACCTGGCCTTTTTTATGCACTTGTACTTGCGATGTTTTTTTCATTGTCATCATCAGATAATGATTCTTTTTCAGATTCACTCTCAGAGATTCCTCATCGGATGTTTCATTGCCAGCATTTATAGCTATTCGATTAGCAATAGCACCTTGCTATTTTTGATAATAAATTTTCCATTATTGAAGTTTTTGATCGGCTACTTTCTCAAAAATCGAAACATTGTGTACATTATTTTACAGGGTGTCCCAAAAGTAAGGAAACAAAGTTTTTTTTTTCGATCTTTTTTCTTATAGAGCGTCAGCTAGTTCTCATATTTATACCACAGATACTAGATGACATAAGTGGAAGATCTAGCACACGAACAATATCTGAATGTAGTAGTTTGTTCAAAAGCATATAAATATAGTATTACCGAAGAAATGGAAACGTACTTGACAGTTATACTTTCCACTGTCGTAGAGTATACTACTTTGTTTTTGGTAGTATTTATATATGCACTAGTGGTGACGTCTGCAGTAAACAATACGAACGGTTATCTCTTTTATCAGGTGATTCATATTTTGTTCTCTGTTTACTATCTGTTTCTTTTCTCGCAGTTCCAACTGCGTTTTTCATATTTTTTTAATCATGAGTGAAAGTTCTCGTTTGTCGACATCTGAAAGGATTGAAATTGTAAAATGGTACGCTGTGTACTAGAATGCAGATGAAGTTGCTCGTCAGTTTCAACAATATTACGATCGAACTTCTCCAACACGAAAGAATATTTTGAATCTCGTACGAAGATTTGATGAAACCGAAAGTGTTAAAGATGAACCCAGATCTGGCAGACCTAGATCTGTCAGTACCGAAGAAAACAAAGAACGTGTTCGTGCAGCTTCTGAAGAAAGTCCTGAAACATTATTAAGAAGAGCTTCATTGGAGTTAAATCTGTCTAAAAGCCAGTCTTCAACGAATGATGAAGGAGTTGGGATTGCAGCCTTATCGTCCTCAATTACTGCATCTTCTAAACGATAATGATCCCGACAGATGCTGCGAATTTGCTGATATCTTTCTGAAATTGGTCGCTGAAGGCTCTTTGTTCCCTGATCGAATTGTGTAGACCGATGAAGTTACTTTCAAGTTGAATGGACGCGTCAATCGACATAACTGCGCCTACTATGCTACAGAAAACCCTCATGTCGTCATTACCCAGGAGATTAATGCCCCAGGCATTATTGTATGGGCCGGAATTTGATCTGGAGGCCTTATGGGACCGTCCGTCTTTCGTGACACACTTACTGGACGCAGCTATCTGGAAATGCTTGATGAAGAAATTGTTCCTGCTATTGAATATCAGATGAATTTAGAAAAAATATTTTATATGCACGATGGAGCTCCAGCTCCTAATAACCAATTCGTTCGAAATTTTTGGACAAAGCATTCCCTGATCGATGGATTGGTCGGCGTGAGCCAATAGACTGGCCAGCACGATCACCGAATTTGACACCGACCGACTTCTTTTTATGGGGTGTGATAAAAGACCGTGTGTATGCAACAAAACTCTGAAATCTTCAAGCACTCAAAGATGCTATTATTACAGAGATGCGGAGATTACCAATGGAATTATGCCAAAAAGCCTGTCAATCAGTACCTGAGAGACTACAACTTTGCAAAGAGTTAGAAGGTGAAAACATTGAGCAATTTTTGTGAAAATCTTCTTACTGCACAGACTTAACAAAGACATACTTTGGTATGTGTAATTATGCTGTTCTGTTGCTTTCATAAAAGTTTTGCTAGAACTCACGCATGTTACCTTATTATTGATTCTCCTATATTTGTATGCTTTTGAACTAACCACTACATTCAGATATTGCTCGTGTGCTAGATCTTTCACCTATGTCGTCTAGTATCTGTGGTATAAATATGAGAGCTAGCTGACGCTCTATAAGAAAAAAAATCGAAAAAAAACTTTGTTTCCTTACTTTTGAGACACCCTGTATGTGACTCTTCTCCAAACTTAATCAATTTTATAGATACTCGCCACTTCATGATTTTTATCAGAAAAAATCGAAATACTACTTCGTATCTTGTACTGATCTTTGGATCATTCGTACTGATACCTGCCACTTGATATGATTAAAAGACGTAGGTAAAGTTAGCACTATATTCGAGTTTTTTGTGTCCGGATCCGTTTTTTGACTTGGATTGGCTCTCTACTTGGTTGGGTTATATGCAGAATTAAATTCTGCATCGAATGGTGCCATCTTCGACTGGGATCATCGAGCAAAAAACTCACTTATCTTCGAAATACTGACTTTTTTGGGAACTTTTCCAAAAGTATTTCGCGTTCCGATTCGCTCTCTCACTTGGTTGGCTCTATATATGGTTGGGTTGAGTTCAGAATTAAATTCTGCGCCGAATGATACCAATTTCGATTAGGGTCGTCGGTCAAAAACAGTAGATGGCAGCAGCAGTGCCACGTCGAAATTTCTGATCCTCGTTCACCTTCATCTGTCGATTTTGCCCGACAACTCTAGTCGAAATTGGTATCATTCGGCGCAGAATTTAATTCTGAACTCAATCCAACCATTTGTAGAGCAAACCCAAGTGAGAGAGCGAATCGGGACGCGAAATACTTTTGGAAAAGCTCCCAAAAAAGTCAGTATTTCGAAGATAAGTCAGTTTTTTGCTCGATGACCCCAGTCGAAAGTGGCACCATTCGATGCAGAATTTAATTCTGCATATAACCCGACCAAGTAGAGAGCCAACCCAAGTCAAAAAACGAATCCGGACGCAAAAAACTCGAATATGGTGCTAACTTTACCTACGTCTTGAAAAGTCGAAATACAAAATAATTCTGCATTTCTCGTCAATTATTTTAATCACAGCATGTTTCTTTATTTATTAACATTCAATTTTAATTTGATTCTCGACTAGGTTGATCGCTGAAAAGGAAGAGTTGAGAGTAGCAGATTGATTTGTATGGTAGTCATATAGGTTGATCTGTTTTCAATTGATTTACCCACATTTCACATCCTAAGATGCAGTAATATCGCTCCTGATGAGCTTGATAAGACATATGGGGGTTAAGATTTTGCGGCATACCACTTTAATAGCATATTAAATAATCATCTGAGCAAATTCACAGAACTTTGTCGTATTTTCATTTAAGATATTTATTGAAAACGTTAAAGCAAGTATAAATGATGATTAAATGTAAAAAACCTCTTAAAAAAAGAAAACACCGCGCCAAACGCTACATCCAAATAGAGAGAAAAAATTGACTGAAACAATGAAGCATTAGAAGACTAACTACAAATAAAGCTTTCATGCTTGATTAGTAATATTATGTTATATGAAAGCGTTCTAAGATCAATTAGAATCTGTGATAGATAAGATTCTTCAAATGCTGAGAAGTCTTTTCAAAGTAAAAACGAAACAAACACCCTTCAAGATTACCGTGCATGCATATAACATCAAAAGTTTATGAAGATAAAAAGTTCGATCAGGATATATGAAGAAATCAAATGAGAGTAAGTAATGTTTCAAGTAACCTCAGAAACGTCTCCCAACTTGTTTAACGTGCTGGTGGAATAAAACGTGTAAATTCAATGATCAATCTTTAACACAACATCACATCATTGGTGGTATAACATATGAACAGCCATAACAACATTCATGTCCAAATTTAATACTTACTTTGAGGTAGGCCACTTCAACCATTATATGGTTGAAAATCATCCAGAAACTGAATGTTCTTAACAAGTATCCAGTTCAGTACATAGTCAGTACGTAAAATTAAAGCCAAAGTTTATGACATAACTACCAATTTCCTCGTAAGCGAACATCAACAACAATCTGTTCTCTCATTTATATCATTAAATGTAAAACAAAGCTTCTCTCGTTATTACCAGCAAACATATCATAACAAAAATGAATAAACCTAATAATAGTTTTATTCAAGAATATTGATCATCGACAGGCAACGATTATATGTTACTCAAATACAATAGCTCATATACTAGGTGACCATTTTTCACGAAATATCTATCCAAAAAACTTTCTTCGAGTAAAGTCTAGTGTACCATTTACCCATCGTGTATCAATTATGCCACCAGTGACTAGTTTCAAGAATTGTTTTCTTCATCTATGTATCTCATCGAGAATGCAATCCGAAAGTCCTCAGGCACAGCTATATAACAGAGTCGATGACTAGTCTTAATTCTGAGGATAGCTTTGTTCAAATATACCGAACATTCCAGCATTAAATGCATCTAAGAACTATACCATCGATCGTTACATAACAACAGAATCATTTCAAGCACCAACATACTATTCATTAATATCGTTCTCATTGCCTCAACAAAGGAAGAAAACTTTCCACAATGAAGGTCTACACAAAAATTACATAGTAATAACAACGGATCCATTTGCCTTTCCCCATCTCTAAACCAAAAAATACCCAAAACCATCGTGTTACAGGATCCCATCACCAGTAAATCATCCACAGGAAAATCTCATTTAATTATTTCATTCTTCAGCAATCGAACATTGCGACACAAAAGGTTAAACATTGCATGCCTTACGAATTATCTTAAAGAAGGTTGTATTCCATTATTTTACTCTCCATCAATCCAAATTAGCAGACCCAAGGTTCAACAGTCCATGGCACACGAACGATCATAAGCAACGTCATATTCCACTATTTTCCTCTGTAGCAGCCGATCACAGTAAAACACCAGGTTAGACAGTGCCTCGCACGTGAATCAGCCTAATTAATGACCCATCTGTTTATTTCATTCCGAATCAATTCTTAATATCAGAAGACGTTATCACAACAGTGCATGGTATATCAATTATTCCAACTAAGGTCGTCTTCAATTATTTTCTTGCCAAGCGATCTTCAACATCAGACGATCTCATCAACCAGTGTATTGTATCTGAATTATCGTGAAGAACGTCGTGTTCTACTACTTCATTGTGAAGCGATCACTGGTCTCCTCAGAGGTCATCAAACACTGCATGGCATATGCATTATCCTAATTAATGACGTATTCGTTTATTTCATCGTGAATTGATCGATAATATCAAAAGACGTTATGAAACACTGCATACCATATGAATTATCCGAATAAAGATCGTGGTCAATTATTTCATTATGACATGATCACTGATATCATAAAAGCTAATCAAAAAGTGCATGCCATATGAATTTTCCCAAACAAGATAGTGATCAATTATTTCACTGTGACATAATCGCTGATATCATAAAAGCTTATCAAAAAGTGCATGTTATATGAATTTTCCGAAATAAGATGGTAGTCAATTATTTCATTGTGACGTGATCGCTAATATCAAAGAAGACAATCAACAGCTGCAAGCCATATGAATCAACCTGAGGAAGGTCGTGTTCAATTATTTCATTGTGAATCAATCACTAGTATAACAAGATGTTATGAAACAGTACATGCCAAATGAATCACTCTAAGGAATGCCGTGTTCAAAGATTTCATTGCAAAGCCATCGATAATATCTTAAGAGGTAATCACACTGTGCACGGTATATGGATTTTCCTAACCAAGGTGATGTTCATTTATTTCATTTTGAAGTAACCCCTCATATCATAAGATGTTATTAAACATTGCACGGGATATGAATTTCTCTAATCAAGGTCTCGTTCAATTACTTCAATGAGAAGCGATCGCTAATATCACAAGATGCAACCAAACAGTGTATGGCATATGAATTATCCTAAGGAACGTCGTGTTCAAATATTTCTTTGCGAAACCATTGTTAATGCCATAAGACGTTATCATACAGTGCATAGCACATGAATTGTTCTAATTAAAGGCGCATTCGTCGATTTCATTGTGAATTAATCGCTGGCATCCCAAGACGTTATCAAACAGTGCATGGCACATGAATTGTTCCAATTAAAGACGTATTCGTTGATTTCGTTGTGAATCGATCGCTAGTATCACAAGACGCTATGAAACACTGCATGCCATATGAATCAACCGGAGTAAGGTCGTGTTCAATTATTTCACTGGAACATGATCGTTGATATCATAACAGCTAATCAAAAAGCGCATGCCACATGAATTTTCCGAATAAAGATGGTAGTCAATTATTTCATTGCGACATGATCGCTAATATCATAAAAGACAATCGAAAGGCGCATGCCATATGAATTTTCCTAATAAAGACCATGTTCAATTACTTCATTCTGAAGTGGTCGCTAACATCACAAGACGCAATCAAACAGTGCGTGAGATATCAATCATCTTAAGGAGTGTCGTGTGCAAGTATTTCATTGCGAATCCATCGATAATGTCGTATAAGATAATCACGCTGTGCATGGCATATGGAGTTTCCTAACCAAGGTGATGTTCATTTATTTCATTGTGAAGTGACCCCTATTATCAGAAGACGTTATCAAACATAGCATGACATTTGAATTTCCCTAACCAAGGTCTCGTTCAATTACTTCAATGAGAAGCGATCGCTAATATCACGAGATGCAACCAACCAGTGCATGGCATATGAATCATCCTAAGGAATGTCGTGTACAAATATTGCTTTGCCAAGCCAACAGTAATATCATAAGAGGTAGTTACACTGTGCATAGCAAATGAATTATCCTAAGCAAAACCGTGTCCAACTATTCCATTGCGAGTCCATCGCTAATATCATAAGACGTAATCCAACAGTACATGGCGCATAAATCGTCTTGAACAAGGTATTATTCAATTATTCCTTTTGGAAGGCATAGCTAAGATCGCAAGACATTATTGAACATCCCATGGCATATTAATTATCTTCATAAACATGGCGTTCGATTATTTGGTTGTAAAGCGATTGCTAATATCATACAACGTAAATAATACAGCGCATGGCATATAAATTTTTCTAACCAAGGTGGTGTTTAATTATTTTATTGTGAAGCGATCGCTAACATCACAAGATGTTAGAAAAGAAAGTATGGCATATGAATCAACCTAAGCAAGGTTATTTTCAATTATTTCATTGTGAACCGATCGCTAATATCATGAGACGTTATCAAACACTGCATGGAATATAAATTATCCTAAGTATGATCGTGTTCAATTATTTCATTGTAGAGCGATCGCAAACGTCAGAAGACATTATCAAATTGTGTATGGCATATGAATTGTGCCAAAAAAGGTGTTGTTTGACTATGTCATTGTAACGCGGTCGCTAACATCAGAAGATTTTATCAAACAGTGCATGCCAGAAGAATTATCCAAAGCAATATAGTGTTCAAGTAATTCATTGTGAATCCATCGCTATCATCAGAAGACCTTATCTAACAGCGCAGGGCATATGATTTGTCCTAAGCAAGAACATGTTCAAGTAATTCATTGTGAATCGATAGCTAACATCGGAAGACGTTGTCAAACAGTGCATGGCGTACAAATCACAATAAACAAGGTCGTGTTTATGTATTTGATTGTAAAGTAATCGCTAGCATCAGAGAACGCTATCAAACAGAGCATGGTATAGGAATCATCCGAATCAACAACGTGTGCAATTATTTGATTGTGAAGTGTCAGCTAACGTCAGAAGACGTTATCAAATAGCGCATGGCATAGGAATTGTTCTAAGCAAAATCATGTTCAAATATGTGATTGTAAATTTGTCGCGAACATCAGGATAGGGTATCAAAGCGCGCAATACATAGGAATTATACTAAGGAGAGTTGTGTTCATATATTTCATTTTCTCTGGTCACTAACGTAAGAATATGTTTTCCAACGGTGCATTATACATGAATTGCTCTCACGAAGATGGTGTTCAAGTATCTTATCACGAAGACATGGATCACATCAGACGATGTAATCGAAGAGCGTATGGCATCTGAATTATTCTAAATAAGATCGTGTTCAATTATTTGTTACGAAACGACCGACTGCCTCAGAAGATGTAATCAAACAGCTCATGGCATGCGAATTATCGTCAAGAAGATCGTGTTAAATTATTTTGTTGTGTAGGAATCACGAATATCAGAAGACATAATGTAACAGGACATGGGATGCGAATTATCTGAAGTAAGATAATGTTCAATTATGTTATTGTGAAGCAATTGGTAATATGAGAAAATCTTGTCAAACGGTGCATGGAATAGGTATCTTGCCAATAAAGGTCGTGTTCAATTATTTGATTTTAAAGCGATGAGTAATATTAGAAGATTTAATGAAACAGTGCATGGTATATGAAGTATACTAATGACGGCCGTGTTGAATTATTTTATTGTGAGGCGATCACTGGCATCGGAAGACCTTATCAGCCAGTGCATCGCATATGAATCATCCTAAAGAAGGTATTGTTCGATTATTTTACTGTGACGCGACCGCTTGTATCATAAGAGGTCATCAAAAAGTGCAGAGCATATGAATTCGTGTAACGAAAGGTGTGTTGAATTATTTCATTGTGAACCGATCGCTAACATCAGAAGACGTTATCAAACAGTACATGGCATATGAATTATCGCAATTAAGATCGTGTTGAATTATTTCATTGTCAAAGAGTCGGTGTCATGAGACGGTGTAATCAAACGGTGCATTGCATTTGAATTATCGTGATAAAGATGGTGTTCAATTATTTTATTGTGAAGCGACCACTAATGTCAAAAGATGTCATGAAAGAATACGAGGTGTACGAGTTATGCTAACTAAGGTCGTGTCGAATTATTTCATTGTTAAATGTTGGATAGCGTGAGAGGACGTAATCGAAATGTGCGTGATATATGAATTATCGTGATAAATATTGTGTTCAGTTATTGCATTGTGAAGCGATCTCGAACAAGATATGACGTAATCAAACTGTGGGTGGCATATGAATTATTGTCATAAGGATTTTGTTCAATTGTTTGATTGTGAAGTGATCAGTAACGGTGAAATACGTGATGAAAGCGTGTATGATATCTGAGTTATCCTAAACAAGGGAGTGTTTAATTATTTCATTGGTATGCGGTCGCGAAAATCATGAGACTTATGTAAACACCGCATGACGTATGAATTATCCGAAACAAGGACGAATTCACTTATTCAACTTCGAAGCAATGGCTAAGATCAGAATATCTTATCAGGCAACACATTGCATATGAATGATCCTCATGAAAGTGGTGTTCAATAATTTGATTGTGAAGCAATCGCTAACATGAGCAGATGTAATCGAACAGTTGATGGTAAATGAATTATTTGAACCAGGGGCGTATTCAGTTATTTTTGTTTTGAAGCAATCAGCAGCATCAGAAGACTGAATCAAGTGATGCTTGGCATAGGAATTATCTAAATGAAGGTTGAGTTGATTTATGTTATTATCGAGCAAGTAGTAACAATAAAACGTTCGATTGAGTATTGCATGTTTGATGAATTGTTTCAAAATTCTGTTCAGGTGAATCGTGTAATAAAAGGAAGACTTAGCTCTGTTTAGATGAGAGATGATGTTTAAGTGAATGAATTACTGTGACAGTGTTCTGATTCAAGTTTTTCAACGAGTGATTCTCGCAAGCCAACACTTTTGTGGCAAATTGAGAAGCGCATAGAAATGACATATCTCTATTTTTTATACTTGGAGCGTACTAATCAATTACATTATTCGGTTTGAAACGAAGTGTGATACTAGATCACATGATTGATAATCAAATGGATACTGAATCATTCTAAACATGAATACATTCAACTATTCTTCTATTTTGTTCGAGAATTCTCATGCTTCTTGATGCTCAAGCATTATACACCAAGTATACAACTGCAAATAATATACTAATCAAGTGCTTTATTCATTTCAAAATAAAGCTTGAGCGTATATCACCTGTTAGAATGCGCATAGGATACGATTCATTTTTACCATGAGTTTGTTCAACTATTTTACTCACATCAGATAGGATTCTGCAATTGCGTAGTATGATACGATACGATGAGGTAAATAATTAGCATCAACAATTGTTCTCTTGAAGTATATCACGATCTTCGAAGCAAAGAATGCCAGTTCATCCTACCAACAGAAATCACTTGACACATGAGTGGTTCTAATGAGGGCTTTATTCAAAAATATTACTCAACTCGACGCGAATTGTGTTACTCGATTACATCAGCAAAGACCTATTCACAAATGAATTGCTATAACTAGAGTCGCATTCAAGTATATCGCACACTTCGAATTGAAATGTGTCACTCGATCACATCAGCAAAGACTTATGGACAAATGAATCGTTATAACCAGAGTTCCATCCAAGTATATCACTGATTTTGAAGTGAAATTCGTCACTCGATTACATCAGCAAAGACCTATTGACAAATAAATTGTTATAAACAGAGCTCCATCCTAGTATATCACTCACCTGGAACTGAAATATGCCATTCAATCACATCAGCAGAGACCTAATGACAAATATATGGCTCTAAAGAAAACTCCATTAAATTATATCGCTCACTTTGAAAGTGAATCACTCAAACACATCAGCAAAAAGTCTTTTGACAGGCGAACAGTTCTAATTAAGGTTCCATCCAAATATAACGCTAGAAAGAACAAAATTTACGTTCAGCTTAGCCGATCAGGATACATGAAGGATGATTAGGTCGAACAAAAATTTCGTTCTGATATGTTATTCGTTAACTAAACTACTAAAAATAACACATATTGGTACCCGATACCTAGCGAATGTATCAATCTGAAGAAAAACATATATAACTATATCACTTACTTCAAGTGAACTATGTGATTCGATCTCGTTAATAGGTGTCCCTTGATAAACGAATTGCTATTAGCAGTATTCCATCCAACTATGTTGTTCACTTCGAAATGAAGTGCGTTACTCCATGACGTCTGGAAAGATCTATTGAAAAACAAATCGTTTCGAGCAAAGTTTCATTCTAATACATTATTCAAATTCGAGACAAATTATGCCATTAGACTAGTATATAAAAAAAGGCTACATGTTAATTGATTACATTCAACAAAAATTTTATACAAATATTATCTTTGCATTCAAACCACTTCGCACGTACGCCATCGTCAACATTGAAATACTACATGAATGGTTCCCACTAAGAGTCTCTTCAAGTGCCTTACTCAGTTTCAAGCGAAGTGTGCTAATAAATTACTCAACCAATGATAATCTTACAAATGAATCTTTCCGAGCAGGATGCCGTTCAAGAACATTACTCACTCTCAAATGAAGCCTGTCACTTGAGCGCGCCAGAAAGATCATTTGACACAATGAATCACTTCCATCAGGGCTTCATTCAAGAATATTACTCACTTGGAAACGCAGTGTGTCAACTGCTTCAACTAGAAACATCTTTTGGCAAAATGAATCCTACTCACCAGGGCTCCATTCAACAACATTACTCACTTCGAAGTAAAGTGTCTCATTTCGTCACGCGAAAAAGATCTTCTAACAAAATGAATCTTTCAAAATAGGGTCTTAATCAAGAATATGAATCACTTCAAAGCGAAGTGCGTCACTTGGTCACGCCAGAAACATCTTCTAATAAAATGAATCGTGCTCAATAGAATTTTATTCAAGGACATCACTCACTCCGAAACGAACGCTGTCACTTGGTAACGCCAGAAAGATCTTTTGAATAAAATGAATAGTTGTAAAAAGAATTTTATTTCGAAATTTCGCTCAGTTCCAAGCGGACTGCGTCACTTATTCATGCCACAAAAGTCTTTTCGCATAATGAATTGTTCTGAGGGAGTTCCATTCAAGAATATCACTCACTTTGACACGGGACGAGTTCCTTGGCCACGCCAGCAAGATCTTTTAATATACTGAATCGTTTTAAGTGGGTTCCATTCAAGAATATTACTAACTGTGAAGCTAACTGTGTCACTGGGTTACGCCAGAAAGATCTTTTATCATACTGAATCGTTTTAAGTGGGTTCTATTCAAGAATATTTCTAACTGTGAAGCTAACTGTGTCACTGGATCAGGCTAGGAAGATCTTTCGACAAAATGAATCGTTGTGAAAATTATTCCTTTCAAGAATATCACTCACATCAAAACAGAGTCTGTCACGTCCTCATGCCAGAACGATCTTGTGACATAATGAATCGTTTTCATAAGAGTAATATCCAAAAATATCACCGACTTAGAAACGCAGTATCTCACTTCGTCACACGAGAAAGATCTTCTGACGTAATGAATTGTTGTGATAAAGGTTCCATTCAACAATATCACTTACTTTAAACAGAAATGTCTCGCATCGTCATGTGAGAAACACTTTTTGACATCCTGAATCATTGTGATAAGAGTTTCATTCAATGGTATCACTCACCTCACAGGGCAGTGGCTCATCTCGTTACGTGGGACAAATTTTCTGACATAATGAATCGTTGTGATGAGGGTTCTGTTCAAGAATATCACTTACTTCCAACCGATTCATCTCACATCGTCACGTGACGAAGATTTGTCACATACTGAATCGTTGTAATAAGAGTCTCATTCAAGAAAATCATTCATTTCGAAGCGAAATGTGTCATTTCTTCACACCAGAAAAATACTCTGACAAAATGAATAGTACTTATCAGGTTTCCTTTCAATAACATCAGTTACTTCATAACGGAATGCATCACTTGGTCGCGCAAGAGAGCTCGTTTCACATAATGAATCGTTCGAAGCAGGGTTACATTCAAGAATAGTACACACTTCGCTTCAAAGCGTGGCAATCGGTTGCGACACAAAGATCCTTTGACACAATGAATCGTTGTGATAAGAGTACCATTCAGTTAATCACTCGTTTCGAAACGAAGTCTGTCACTTGATCACGAAATACAAATTATTATAAAAAATGAACCAGCCTAAGCAGAATTTCATTCAAGAATATGAGTCACTGTGAAACATCGTATCTCATGGGATCACGCAAGAAGGATCTATTGGCAAAGCGCATCGGTCAAAGGACGGTTCCATTCTAGAATACCATTCAGTTTGACAGGAAGTGTGTCACCTTGTCACGTCAAAAAGATCTTTTTGATAAAATGAATCCTAGTAAAAAGGGTTCCATTCAACAATGCTGCTCACTTCGTAGCGAAGTATATCAGTTCGGCGCGTAAGGAAGATTTTCTCACGAGATGAATCGCTATAAGAAAGATTTCATTCAAAAATGTCACTCCCTTCAAAACGACGTATGTCACTGGGCCACGACAGAAAGATGCTTCGATAAAATGAATCATTCCAACCAGGGTTCTATTCAAAAATAGCACTCGCTTTGAACAGAGGTGTCTCAATGAGTCATGCTAGAAAGATGCTTCGACAAAGTGTATCGTTGTAAGCAAGCTTCCATTCAGAAATATCACTCCCTTCCAAGCGAAGTGCGCACTGCGTCATGCGAGAAAGATCCTTCGGCAAAGTGGATCATTGCAAGCAGCGATATATTCAAAAATATCAATCCTTTTGAAACTAAGTATGTCACTAGGTCATTCTAGAAAGATCTTTTGACAAATTAATCGTTGAAAGCAGGGTTCCATTCACCTATATGATTCGCATCGAAACGAAGTGTCTCAATGGATGGCGTCAGAAGGATCTTTTGGTAAGATGAATCGTCAGGAGGAAGGTTCCATTCAACAATACCGTTCACTTTGAAAGAAACTGTGTCGCCAAGTCATACCTGAATATTCTTCTAAGAAAACGATTCGTTAATATAAGGACCCCATTCAAGCATATCATTTGCGTCGAAATGAAGTATCTCAGTGGATGACGCCAGAAGGATCTTTTGGTAAGATGAATCGTCAAGAGCAGGGCTCCATTCAAGAATACTGTTCACTTTGAAATAAACTGTGTCGCCAAGTCATACCTGAATATTCTTCTAAGAAAACGAGTCGTTAAGAAAACGGCACCATTCAATGATCTCACTCACTTCGAAACGACGCGAGTCACTGGGTTACGCAAGAAACATACTCGAATAAAATGAATGGTTGTAACTAACACTCCATTCAGGCATACTGCTCACTTCTGAAGGAAGTATGTCACTTGGTCACGTCAGAAAGATCTTCCAGATAAAATGAATTGTTGCAACCAGGGCTCTGTTTAACAATGCCACTCTTTTCGCACCGAATTGTGTCAGCTTGCCACGCGAGAAAGACCTTCTCACAAACTGAATCGTTAAAATTAGGGTTTTCTTCAAGAATATCAATCACTTCTCAGCGATGTGTATGAGATCATCACGCAGAGAAAGTGTTGTGAGAAAATGAATCGCTGTAAAAAGGGTTCCATTCCTGAATCTCACTCGCTTCGAAACTAAGGGTGTTGCTGGTTTAGGCCAGAAAGATCTTTAAACAAGATGAATCGTAGTGAGAAGGATTGCATCCAAGAACATCAGTCACTCCGAAAGAAAGTGTGCTACTGGGTTACGCCACAAGGATGTTTAGGAGAAGTGAATCATTGTAAGAAAGATTCTATTCAAGAATATCGCTCACTTCGAAATGCAGCATGCAACTTGGTCATACGAGGAAAGCGTCTGGACAAAATGAATCGTAGTAAAGAGAATTGCATCCAAGAACATCAGTCACTCCAAAAAGAGGGTGTTTCATGTGATCACGCTAGAAAAATCTTTTGATAAAATGAATCGTTTATATGAGGATTCCGCTCAACAATGTGGCTCACTTCGAGGTGATGCGTATCACTTGGTCACGCTAGGAAGGTCTTTTGAGAAGATGAATCGTTCTAAGCAGGATTCCGTTCAAGAATATCACTCACTTTGAAACGAAGTGTATCAGCAGTTCACGCTAAAAAACTCTTTTGGCAAAATGAATCGATTACATCAGGATTCGGTTCAAGAACATGACTCATTTCAAGGCAAAATGTGTCACTAGGTGACGCCAGGAAGATCTTTTGACAAAATGAAGCGTTCTAAGTAGGACACCATTCAAGAATATCGCTCACTTCGAGACGAAGTACATCACTTGGTGATGAAGCAAAATCTTATGAGAAAATGAGTCGTTGTAAAAACGATTGTATTCCAGAATATCATTCACTTCGGAAAGAAAGGTGTCTCCTGATCACACTGAAAGTTTCTTCGGATGGGGAGAATTATTGTAATAAGGGTTGCATTCAAGAATATCATTCACTCCAAAAAAAAATGTGCCTCCTAGTCACACTGGAAGTTTCTTCAGACAAAGTGAATCGTTGTAAAAAGGGTTGCATTCGAGAGTATTACTGGCTTTAAAGCTAGGTGTGTGAGTTGATCAAGCTAGAAAGATCCTTTGGGGAAAATGGATAGTTATAAACAATGTTGCGTTCAAGAATGTTATTCACTTCAAAACGAAGTGTGTCAATTAATCACACCAGAAAGATCTTTTGAGAAAATGAATCTTTCTAATCAGGGTTGCATGCAAGAATATCACTCACCACGAAACGAAGTGTTCTTTAGTCGGACGAGAAACGTCTTTTGGCAAAACAAATTGTTTAAAAAATGGTTATATTCAAGGACTTCACTCACGCCGAAAGGAAGTGGGTCACTTTGTCATGTCGGAAAGATCTTCTTAGAAAATGAATAGTGGCCACCAGGGTACCATTCAAGAACATCACTAATTGGAAAACGAACTGTGTCACTTAGTCGCGCTTGAAAGGTCATTTGACAAAGTGAATCATTCTGATCAGGGTTTCATTCAAGGATATCACTCGTTTAGAAACAAAGTCTATAAGTCGGTCACGGTATAGAGATGTTTGGAAAAAATGGATCAATTTAAGCACGATTCAGTTCACGAATGTTATTCACTGCGAGACGAAGTGGGTCACTGGGTGAAGCTTTTAAAGGCCTCTGGACAAAGCGAATTGTCCTAATCAGGCTCCTATGCGATAATACGATGCACTGCAAAAAGATTTGTCTGACTTCGTTATGTGAGGAAGATCTATTGACGAAATGAATATTCCTAATCAGAGAGCCGTTCAAGAATATCACTCACTTCGACGCGAAAGGTATGGTTTGGTCTCCGTTTAGAAAAATCTTTCGAGAAACTGAATCGGTCTAAGGAAGGTTTCATTCCAGTGTATCGGTCGACTTGGGTTAAAGTATACCGTTGATCACACGTGCAGAAAAGTATTGACAAATGAATCGAGCTAATAAATAAAATCCTGTTCGAATATTTTGGTAGAGTGAAATAATTCAGCTAGATGAATATCACATTTCCTGAGAAGATTTTTAACAGATAAGCATTACAAATCTTCTATTTATTTATTAGGTACATGACAGGAATATGGTTCGTTTGAGGGCGCACTGAACAAAAATGGAGAAAATGAATAAAATGAAGAAATAATCTGCTCAGATGTCTACTGATGTAGCATGAAATCTGAATATAATATCTTTGGAGGGATGATCTGAGGACATGTGAACGTATTCAAGTAAATGTCTATTCATCTAAATGAACGACTGTCAAGAACACATCACAGTTGTTCTTTCCAATAATGGTGACATAATGCGTGTACAGACAGAACAAAGATTCTAGTCGAATATTTCAAGTAATTTGAAGTGGTCCTCCGACATTGATTAATGGACGAAAGGAAACATCGTATATGACAGTGTTTTAATTGGAGGTGATGGACCTAAATGAATATGATGAATTGTACTTCAATTAAAAGTCTCCTATACTAGTCAGTATCCTCGTAGTGAGTTGACACTTCAATTTCAGTCCCCTTCTGATTTCTCATATAGAAAACTCTTAATATTTTCAAGGATCTGGGTGTGTGTTGGTGTGTGGATTCAGTTGGTTTTCAGACGCAGACTCACATCCACACCCGATATGAATATTGAAAAATACAATAGTAATGGAACAGGACTATTACGCCTGTACTGTAGCGATTAAGAGACAGATATAACTAATTGAAGGATTTCATTTGACTGTTACGCGGTGTGAAACCTGAAGAGGTGCTCATGTCGATATACTAGCTGATCCATTCTAATCTGACCGCTTAGAATGGTAATGATGACGGTAACAGCAAGGAAGAAACTCTACTAACTTCAACTCTAGTATACAGACTACAGTAGGGATTTTTGCAGCACTTTATTGATAGATTTTTGTGAGTGAATGTTACTCAAAATTTTCTATAAGATGCAAAAAAAATAAAACACTTGTTACGCTCAATATTTTATAATTTAATGTAAACTTTGTAGAGTGGAATTAGCAATGCATCACTTTTTTTACGGAATACATAGATATTATTGATCTCATAAGTGGCAATTTATTACGAGAAGGATTTAAGACTGAAAAATTTTCAGAAAATAGACTGCTCAATTCATGAATAGCTATCTTTACTAACAATGGAGGTGTTTGTACTGTCCGCGAGAATAACGGCACATATTCGGATCAAATGAAAGCTCTCATCACCAAAGTAATAAGATTAAAATATTAGCTGCTGTTGGTTAGTCTAGAGTGAGATATTCGATTTTTAAGGTACTCACGATTTGGATATATAGAAACATAGGATGGCTTACTTTAATTTGTTATTCAATCAACTGTGTATTTCAGCAGTAGACTAGAAGAATCTTTTTGAAGTTTATCAATAGCATTAAGATCACATTAGTTTTGATTTCTTGTGGAACTTAAGTAGTATTGGAATGAAAAATAAGGTATATGATATGTTTGAAAAATGATTTGTATGTACAATTTGAAATTAAAGTGCATTGATGCATCACTTGATGGTCTAAACGGCTGTTTATATATTATAGTATCGCTGTTGAAGACGGATAGACGACATTTCATGTAGGAGGAAGAGTATCAAAAGGAAAAGTAATTATTCTTATTAATCATTTCTTTGCAATTGGTGTAAAGGAATTACAAAGAAATATACTATCGAAAAAATATTCTCTTTCATTCTCTGTTGTATCTACTCACAAAAAGGTTTATTTTATTAAATTAAATCATGAATTTATTGAACATTGCTAAACATCTTCTCTATTTGGCTCAAACTGAATATGGATCTGGAAATTTTGCAACAACTATCGATGAAATTTTTGTTGCAGAACGATTATTCGAAGTTCTAAAGTCATTTAAAGACAGCTACTTCAGTGAGCTGTACACTTATGATACTCTCGAATTTGACGATGAATATGAAGAAATGACTGATACAGAAGAAAACGATGGTGACATGGATAATTACAATGAGAATGAACATTCTAGCATACAAAATCAGTTTACATTAGAAGAAATGGAAAATATAATCGAATGGGTTGACCAACATCCAAATGCCAGGTTTGCAACTATTTCCAATCGATTTAGAAAGATCAGATCCATGAAATATATTACGAGGTTTAGAGAATATATCGAAAACAACGGTACAGGATTAGAAAAATTAAAACAAATTAAAGAATTTATGTATAGCGAATTTTATATGAAAAGAACAATTGAAAAAGAAGCCGTTCATGATGATGATCTTGAACTTTATGCAATTCAAAAAGCAAGAGAATTAAATTGTGATACATTCAAGGCAAGCAAATCGTTTATCAATAATTTTAAAAGGAAAAACAGAATATCATCAAGAAGACATAATAAAATTATTACTCGAACTAAATCAAACAGAAACGTCTGCAGCTTAAATGGTAATCCAACTTTTATTTAAGCTTTAAATTCCTATGTCTTAATGTAATATACATATTTATTTTAGATGCTCAAAATTGGATCGAAAGTAAGAGAACTATGATATCAAAGTATGCTTCTCATCAAATTTTAAACAGTGATCACTATTCATTTCAACAAGAATATGTCTCACCAAGGACTCTTTCTTTTACTGGTGAACGGACAACAGAAGTCACTGTTAAAACGAAACACAACTTAACGCACTCGTATACAGTACAACCGGTTACATTAGCTGATAGCCATTTATTAAACAAATTCTTTCTCATCCTTCAAGAAAAAGAAAATGAATTCGGCAAAAGAGTGCAAAAAGATTTAATTGTACTACCAAATGTTGTAGTGAGAGCTTCAAAGTCAGGAAAAAGTAGCAGTGAAAAACACTACGTTTTTCTAAATGAAGTTCTACACCCATTGGTTGGTAGAAAATTTCTTCTTTTCCTTGATTCTTGGGAAACTCCAACTGATCTAACAAAATTTAGAGCAGCATTTCCTAGTCAAGACAGTCAACTATTGATTTTTCCTGAAGGATCAACTGGTTATATTCAACCGCAAGATCTATCATTGTTTCGATCATGGCGCTTTATTCATGAAAAAATTGAACATTATACTCATATCGATCAAATAGAAATGACTATAAATGATCGTCAATGCTTTATTAATATGCATTCTGTTATTCATAATCAACTATCTGCTCCACAATTTAAAAATCTCATTAAGAACGGATTTATACAAGCTCGAATAATAAATGAAACAATTGGTCAAATTGAAAAACCAAAAGATGTTTGCTTTAAATTCTATGATCTATACTATTCAATTAACAATTGCAATGGACGAACACTATTAATTTGTGCTTGGTATAAAAAAGCTCTTTGTTACTATCATCTGATTGAAGATATACATCTACACTTGTAGTAAATTTGTTACAATAGTATATAATATAATCTATCGTTTTCAGTCGAAACAAAACCGAAACTATTCGTGAGTTAGAGATTCTGGTAACTACTAGTTGATCTTTATCTATATTGATACTGCTTAAGTTCCAGAAGGTATCGAAACTAATGTGATCTTAATGCTATTGATAAATTTCAGAAAGATTCTTCTAGTCTACTGCTGAAATACACAGTTGATTGAATAACAAATTAATGTAAATCATCCTATGTTTCTATATACCCAAATCGTGAGTACCTTAAAAATCGAATATCTCACTCTAGACTAACCAACAGCAGCTAATATTTTAATCTTATTACTTTGGTGGTGAGAGCTTTCATTTGACCCGAATATGTGCCATTTTTCTCGCTGACAGTACAAACACCTCCATTGTAAGCTAACTGAAATATCATGACGATTGCCGAAAAAAGTAAGATGTTTATCAATAAAGCATTCATTCATCCAATTCTGTATGAAAGAGATATGTAGAATGAAGAGGTGATTACTGACTTTGAGATTTTATAACGCATAGCTTTATTAGTTCTGAAAAATAGCTTAAATGATCATCGCCAGACATCAGAGATTTCGAATAGTGAGAATCATCCTTTTTGATACAGAAAACAGAGAAATCTATTGATGGTATGCGTTAGTTTCGACTAAGTCGTTTTCAAAACTTATTGAAAGATGATGATTATCATAATTCGGATGAAATATTACATTTTTCTTGATAACTGACTATTTCTCAGGTACAAACTGAAAAAATGAGTTTGAAACGATCAAAACTTTCTTTAATCAAGCTCAATGCTTCTAACCATGTTGAATGCAATCGAATGCCTATCATTTACTCCAAATTGGTTACCACAAATCAATCCCGAAAACAAATCTCCATTTGAGGATTTTGATTTAGAGATTTTTTAATTTG
>CAJNOP010000237.1:99330-110890 GCA_905250075.1 Rotaria sp. Silwood1
TGACTATTGCAATGACACCACCGCATGACTGTTGCGGCGAATTTGTGTTGGTTAGTAAAGCTTCTTGCCTTTGCTGACTCTCGCAATGACAGCACCGCTGACTGTTGCGGATAATTTGTGTTGGTGAGTGAAGCTTCTTGCCATTGCTGACTCTCGCAATGACACCACCGCTTGATGCTGTAGTGAATTGGTGTCGGTGAGTAAAGTTTTTTGCCATTGTTTACTATTGCAATGACACCACCGCTGACTGTTGCGGAGAATTTGTGTTGGTTAGTAAAGCTTCTTGCCATTGCTGACTCTCGCAATGACACCACCGCTTGATTCTGTAGTGAATTGGTGTCGGTGAGTAAAGTTTTTTGCCATTGTTTACTATTGCAGTGACACCACCGCTGACTGTTGCGGCGAATTTGTGTTGGTGAGTAAAGTTTTTTGCCATTGCTGTCTCTCGCAATGACACCACCCCTTGATTCTGCAGTGAATTGGTGTTGTTGAGTAAATTTTTTTGCGATTGCTGAGTCTTACAATGACAGCACCGCTGACTATTGCGGCTAATGTGTGTTGGTTAGTAAAGCTTCTTGGCATTGCTGACTATTGGAATGACGCCACCGCTGACAGTTGGGGCGAATTTGTGTTGGTTAATAAAGCGTTTTGCCATTGCTGACTCTCGAAATGACACGGCCGCTGATTGTTGTGGCGGATCGGTGTTGGTTAGTGAACGGTTTTGTCATTGCTGACTCTTGTAATGACACTAGCGGTGTGTGTTGCGGTGACTTGTTGTCGATTCGTGAATGATATTGTGGTTGTTGACTTCAGCTGTTACTTTCCGGCTGTTGGTAAATAAGTTTCCCGGTTGGTAGTCTTTAAATCGCAGCATCGCTGTTAGGTGTGGTGAAGGGTTTCGGTTGATTTATGCTTGTGTGGTTCTGACTTTGTGCTTCGGTTTGATTGTGATTTCAGTTTCGTTTTGTGTGGAGCACCCCGCGTGTTTATATATGCTTGTTGGTGTGGATTCTCATCAAAATGTGAGATCTGGGTTATTCTTACAGGAAATCGGTGTACGGCTTTAAGGTTCCGTGAGTGTAGTCGGTATTTATGTGGGTAGAAATAGTGCATGGCTAATATTAATAGCTGTTTAGATTTTTTCAATAAGCACCTTGAAACGTGAATGCATTCGATGGATGGTTGTGGTTATGGCGATGAGAGTGTGGCGAAGTGTTTGCTGAAGATGGTTTTGTTTTCGTTGTGTTTTGCGTTCTTTTGATTTTGTTTTTTCTTCATGATGGCTAGTGGGATGTTAGCAGGACATGTTTGGAAGTTTTTTTAGCTTCTACTTGTTTTATGCTTATGGTATTATGTATTGTTTTTATCGAGGAGATCGCACAATTTTGGGTTGATGTCTGTGTGGACTGTTTGTTAGTGAGATTTGTTGTCGATTGATTTCATGAACGATTGGAGCTCATTACTTTGATGTGTTGGTCTTTTAATTTTAAAATATGCGCAATCGATGAGTTGTTTATTGAAGGGATTTTTCGTTGGTATGTGCTGTCATACACTGGCTGGGAAGGATGTATTTGTTGTATTACATTTTATACGGTGCATGGAGACGAATTTTTGATGGCGTTGTGCACGAAATCGGATGAATGCAGTCTTGGTGACGAAGTATCGTCTATCTAATTGGTGGTACGTAGGTAGCAGATATAAAAATTGCGTGGTGTTAGAATGTATTTGTGTGTTGTCTAGTTTTTGTTGAGTTATGATTTAATGTGTTTTGCTTTTCTTTTATTTGTGGCGTCGTTGACGGTAGTTGTAATATGAGTTATGTAGGGAGTAGCGTGTAATCATCTAATTTGATTTTGTTGAGTTAGTGTTTGTATAAGATTTTGAAGAACATTTGATCAGAAATAAAGGTTGTAACTTGTTTATTTAAATGTTAGGGTGTAATTTGTGTTCCATACGTTTCATGTAAATCATTTATTGTCTGGTATCGTGCATTTTGGTGTATGCTATGTTTAATGACATATTAGAATATTGATTGATAGTCTGCATAGCTTGACGTAACAGGATACCGCATTTTGAGATATTGTCTTATTGGATGATGGAACTGAGTACATTTTCAGGAATCGCAATATTATGTGCGCCTGATTATGCCATGGATGAGTGTTTTGTAGTTGTTTTATGATCGAGTAGTACGACACAGCATGTTTTTAGTCAAAGGTTACATTGGATATAAAGATGTTTGTAAACGAAGTTGCCCGAAATCGATTTCTAAAATAAGTATCATCAAAAAATGTACTATAGTTTTTAATCGATATGGTATGATTGGATGGTTTGAAAGACAGTGATTCTTCGATCTTTTACCTATGATCCCATTTTACACTATATTGAGATATAGGCCGATTTTATGATATATTTTCTCATTCTGCTAATGTATTGCGTGAAATAGCAAAAAACAGCATTATATTATCGCTAAATGCAATCTAATAGAGAAAATTGAAACTTCGTCCAATATGAGTAAATTTCGAAGTTAAGGAAGTTTACTGAACGGGGTTCCTTACGACATTTTACGAAGACTCAGAGAATTGAACAAATATTGGAATCCTTTAAAGTATTTTTAACGAAAACTAGGGTAGCACACTAATGTTGCCTTTAACTGAAAACTAGGTATTGATCGAAACTTTGTACAACATTCAGTATGTTATCATCAACTTTGCACATATTTCATAAATAACTATCTGTATTCATTTACACCTATCTCTAACTCGCGTATCTGCTTCGGCAATCTGACCTTCTTTTTTATATATATACTTATGCTGAATTCTTGCAAATGCTTCTATCTACCGACACTTGTGTGTGTTTTCTATGGTGGTGCTTATACGCAAATGTCGTCTGTTTATGTTTTTTCATATTAAATAATACTGAACGGTTGTGGTTTTGTTCTAATCTGATAGGAATATAGGAAAAATCAAGTAACATAAAAGCATATTTATGAAGAGTGTCACAGTTGACATGAATATTTATTTCAGTCTGGAATCCGTGAACGAATAAACAACTCTTTCTCTAAGCAAAATTATTCCCATAATAATTACAAAGCCTTATAAGTAACATAATATAAATCACTTATTCAACGACGTCATTGAAATATTATATTGAATACAGCAGCTATCGAGACTTATTTTATCGGAATGTATTTGGTAAGTCGGGATTGGTGTTGATGTGCTGAAGTATAATCATAATTAATAAATCCTCAATAAATTTTACAGAAAAACTAAATCCCGGTAATCTCTCATTGAATAAAACAAGTAAGATAGTGATGGATAAGTATTTGTAAATTCATACTTATATTGTACTAAAAAAAAAGAAGCAAAAGCTTTTCATTGTATGCATTCCAGAGTGTTGATTTAATCAAATGATTAGTTAACATCATATATTGAACTTCTAAATTGTATATTTATTGATTTTACTGTTTTTTTAGATCGTTATTGTTCTAAGACGTAGAGTCATTCAACACGAATGGTGTGGATGTGGGTGTGAGGGCAGATTGACACATGAACTACACCCACATCCACACACACCCCTATTACAGACAGCCTCCTTACAGACACTTCCCATTACAGGCCGTAGCAACTTCGCCAAAAGAAGAAAAAAATTCTGTTCGAAATATAGAGATAAAAAAGACACCATTTTCTGATAATCTATTGTTATTAGAAAAGAACTATTATTTTTTGGAGAATTTAAATATTAGGTATTTTGCGGTTAGTATGATGAAACCAAAGAAGATATTTGAGTTCCACATTTCAGCCTCAAAGGGGCTGCGCTAACAATCGTTTTTTCACTGCAACAGAGCATAAGGTTTCAGACAAACTATGTTCTACTGTGATTTGAATCATCTGATAATTTCGTAAATAATTTTATGTCTATACTATAATATTTTTGAACTTACCACTTCTGGAACCGCAACTACTTCGATAATTCTTACTCAGCTTATTTTAAAAAAATGTACATCTTATTTTTGTTTTACGTTTTTCTCCTAAAATATCGATGATCGTGTCTGAGATAAATAATAATGGGTTTTAACTTACGAGAGAAGGTTCCCAACTGATCAATCGCTTTTGAGTGGAGACCATGTATATTATGCAGACATAAATGAGTTATGAATACGCTGGAAAAAGTTCGGGCTGCTAGCTTCTGCTACCGAGATACTGCACTTTTACGGTATGTTTCTAAATGAAAGCTGTGGTCTCTCTAAGGAACACAAAAAAAGAATGGTTTTCGGATTTCGACTTGAAGCGTTACATTTAAACAGATCTTACCGCGAATAGTTATTTGTGAAAGTTTCAGATCTTTTAATTTATTCCTATCCTGACATAAGAAAATCAAATCTTTAGGTTTATCTGAATAACGTTATCATAATTGTATCTACGAAGTGCAGGAGAAAAAACATCTGAAACTTTCACAAATAACTATTCTTGGTAAGATCTGTTTATATATAAAGTCTCAAGTCGAAATTCGAAAATCATTTTTTTTTATGTTCCTAAGGGAGATCACGGATGTCATTTAAAAACATACCGTAAAAGTACAGTATCTCAGTAGCAACAAGCTAGCAGTCAGAACATTTTTCAGCATATTCATAACTCATTTGTATCTACATAATACACATGGTCTCAACTCAAAAACGATTGATCAGTTGGAGACCTTCCCTCGTTAGCTGTATCAAGTTTCGCAAACACACGAATCAGTGGAAATATCTCAAGATGCAACGACTCATGCTTTTAATATCAAATTTGGAAGTTTCAAATGCAGTTTGGGTGTATTTATAAACTTATGAAATTTAGTGGATGAATTTTTATTCAGTGATCTAAACTTTGATTTGCATTTTAACTCTCTATGTTATTATTCCTCGGAGATTTCGCATAACCGTTTTTGAAGCAAGTTACTTATTGATTTTAATGCTCTTTACGTGTTTTTTTTCTATTGTTGGTCTTCTTCACACTCTTCTCCTTTCTGAGCACTCTATATTAATGTACATTCGTATAATTTGTTACGTGTTACATTCTCAGAGGGTCGAGACACGTTTCTTTCTTGCAATTAACGGCAGATGTACTTCTCTCCGGTGACATCTAAATTTATTTTCTTCCAAGACATAAATTAAAAGGATCTCGATTTATTTCATATTAGAACAAGATAGGGAACGAGAATAGAATCTTCTCTTTGTCAGAGAGAATTCTTTTTGTTGATATGCATCAATGAGAAGGACAGACGCCTAGTAACGAAGAAAAATTTGCTTCGAGTTTTCTGATTTCTGTGCTAATTTATAAAAATTATTTAGTTTTTCCAGTATCACTAAAAACTTCTTTTAAATTTATCAGGATATCTATTTGTCATTTTAAAAGTTAACTTAAAATTGCAAAATTTCGCATTAGAGTAGATCAAAAATAAACAAAAAACTTATATACAAAGACAAATAAAATAGCAATCGAACAATAAAATAAATGAAAAATAAAAAAACAGTTCGACATGTTCGTTTACTATGGCTCCGTTTTTTGGAAATAATCTAATTAAAAGTGTTCACGAGGGACGAGGGAATAAAGAAAACCAATAATAAAAATAATACATAGAAGGAACTAAAATGAAAAAGTTATTGGATTCTTAAATCATTATGCCAAATCTTCCGGTAACCCGAGATAGTATATTCAAATGTAAATCAAAATATAGATCGTTTGATAAAAGTTCATCCAATAAAATCTTTTGGCCCAAAAGTCTAGCCAACATGCATCAGCAACTTTCAAATCTGAGATAAAAAGCATGAGTCGTTCGGGTTTGGCATCTGAACGATAAGTGTTTTATTTTCAATCCTAAATGAACACTGTTAAATATGAATAAACACTTCCGTCAGTATAGTGATTGTTACCAGAGATGAGCACAGGACAGGACAAATTTTCATTTTTCGTCCTGTCCTGCCGCCGCCACGACAGGATTGGTTAGCAGAGTAACCCATGGCAGGACAAAAAAATTTGTCCTGTGCTCACTCTGGATCAAATATATTCATATTTATCAAAATTATCTTTTCTTGTCAGGAACACGTTATTAGTAATTAAAAGCGTAATGTTTCTTCCAAGGAGCTGTGCGATAATTTCAATGAAAATCTACATAAAACTTTATATACGAAATTGAATTTTCTTTTGAACTGAGGTAATCTTATTAATTATAGAGAGGAAAATAATATTTTCAGTGATAAATAAATGAAACACCTAATTTTTTAAAACTCACCACCCATGTCACAAAAACCGGATCAGTTTTAGCGATTCACCGCGGTTTTTCTATATCAAGGAACCGGTAACCGGACAGGTAAAACCGCGGTTAACCGCTGGTTTTTTCTGGGCTTTCATCACATAGACATTTACTTAATGTTAATTTTTATTTTGAAAATTATGTTTATTCATAATTATAACATGCAACTTTTCGTTTTTCTGAATGGTATTCCTACTGATACATTAAGATGTCTAACGAAACTATTCAATAACCTTTTTAGTTATCTAGTCATACATGATGCCATCTTGAAGACAACTTTTCTAGGACAATATATTCAGGATGTCGAGAAAATCGAAAGCGAGGGTCTCCTTTGAAATTTTGCTCATAAATAGGTCTGATGATCCTTAGAATGATGTGGAATTTTCAACCAAAATGAGTTTTTTCCTCTCAAAGTACAGTACGTTGAAGAAAAATTAACTTTCTGGGATGTTTTTCTGTAACAAAAGTATTAGAATGTGGCAACATTCAGTTCAATAGAAAGTTTCAGAGAACTTTCAGGATCATAAGAACTACTCATAACCAAATTACAGATGAAAATTTCTTTGTTTTTGTTTTTTATAGGACTAAATGGTCTTTATGAGGTAGATTTCGTATTTCATGGGGAAGGACAAACAAATTCTTTTTAGTTTAGACATGAGCACACTAAAACTCTATAAAGTACATTTCTACAACTGCCCACTGTTCTTTGTAAAGCAAAACTGCTTAGCACTGCAAGGGTCGAAGTAACAAATCAGAATCTCGGTATTGTTGCATCTATAATATTATTGATTATTTATAGTGTATTCGATTTCTTCGCGAATTATATTAAAAAGAAATAGCTATAAGGTGACTAATATAGTCTTATGTATTTTGATCGTTGAAAGTCAAATTATGGATTCTCATTTTTACTTTTCTGCCCTCCACCAAAGTGGAATAAATCAGAAGGATAACATTGAACAAAATTTTCATGTCTTGTCCTGCCGTCCGTCAGGACAAACTTTTATTTTTCGTCCTGTCCTGCCATCCGCCGGGACACAGGTAGCTAGCAGGACAATGCAGAACAAGATAAGAAAGTTGTCATATGTTCATCTCTGATCGTTACATATTGGCAAAATTGTCATGATGACAATTAATATAATTTAGATTATTTGAAATAAATAAAGTTATGGTGAATAAACGCGTCCAACTCTTTTTTTATTTTTGATTTACTTTTTTTCTGTCGTTTTGTTATTTCAGACTTTCATATTTTTAACTTAATTTTTGTTTAAAATAATGGATAACTATTTCATGATCATAAAAGTATTTTGTCGTAAAGAAAACAAATAAATAAATTTCATTTGTCGGCACATAAAAATCAGGAATTTCAGATCAAATGTGGATGTGTGTTTCAACGAAAAGTATTTTTTTGAAGAAAATCGACATTGTACACTTGGCTTTTATCTTGTTCTAATATAGAGTAAATTGTAATCTTTTTGGTTTATTGATCGAGAAAAGAAATAATATAGATGTCGCTACTTAGAAGTGCATCTAGTATTAACTGGACGAATGAAACGTTTTTTAAATCTTCTGACAACATAATATAGTATCATAGCTGAAATCGAGATGAACCATTACTTACCTTTTCTAAGTGACCATGGAAAATGATGAAATTTATTCCATACTGGAGTAGTTTTTGTTTTTGAGAGAACATAACCATTTGTCATTTTAGTCTTTGTCTAATTTAAATAATATCGAATAACCGAACACATTATCAGTGTGATTTTCATCTGTCTTTTTTCAGCAGATTACTATCACAGATCTAGTATCTTTGCTGATACTCTACCTTCAATTTTGGTCTGCGTGTTTTATATTATTGATTGAGATACGAAAAAGCTTCCTTTGATGCGCTTGTTGGGACACATGGTGTGTAATATATAATGGATTGATTTGCGATTACAAAGAATCGATTGGTATGGTTAAAAAAAAATTAACGAAGCGTAAATGCAAAAAAGAAAAGAAAAGAGAAAAGCGCTCGTAACCATCACCTTCGTCACATAATATAACTAATACAGTGAGGAGCTTCTTACTGTCGAATATCACACCATAGATTAACTTATGTTTATATTTCATCCTTTCCATACGCCAAGTTATTTTAGATGGATGGGCTAAGAAAATACTCTCTACTCATCAATCATGTAGAATAATATATTTGTTGTATTATTATTGTTTAGTCGCATGAGATATGTTAGTTATTCTTGCTACACATGTATCTATGTAATTTTAAACATGTACTCTTCTAATTTAGGATGTTTCAAAAGTCCAGTCGATAGTAGAAACATGAATATTTCTTTAATTATTCCAATGATTTATGTGAAACTTTTATACTTCGATCCCATATTCATTGAAGCTTTGTTTAACATAAATTTGTCTCTGATAGATGTGCAAAATGATCAGTTATAAATGCAATACATTAAACCTATCCTTTTTGAAATATATAAAAACATTATATTGTTTACTTTTCTTGTTCGTACCATTGATGATGCGATTATTAGTCTTCAATCGAATTATTTAGATACAGACAATGATATTTAATCAGAACAATATATTGGTTTGTTTTTTTGTATTATTGAAATGAATGATGATAAAGACTGGATTCAAGTTGAACGAACATATGTACATTAGCCCATTTACGACAAGATAATCTTCTGTGTATCAACTTATACTCGTATAGGAAAAGATTGTGCGAAAGAAGCTGATACACTTATTAATTATTACAAATATAATAGAATCAACTATTGACTTAACTTGATTAGCATCAATATTATCGCAAATACTTAATTTAATTGAAAATAAAGAAATATTATTTATTGTATCAGTTGAAAATCATTTTCGTATAACTGAACCATTACAATCAATACAAACCCAACCAAATCTATCATTTGGAACTGAACTATCAAAAAATCTTGCTGCAAAAATAGCTAGTTATTTTGAAAAAAAAAACAATTAACGCATGGTAATTTTAAGGATGTTGGTGTGGGGTGTGGGTCAGTGACGAGATCGGTTCGGTACAAAATTTTGAAAAATTCGATCGGTTGGGTTCGATTCGGTTCTGTTTCAAAAAAACACGAACCGATCTCATCACTGGCGTGGGTGTCATTTTTCTATTCACTCACATCTTCACACACACACCCGCATCCACACTCTAGTTTTGTAATAGGCACCTCATTTCGTCTAATTTTATTACAAACTTGAAAAAAATATATGTTCATTATTGAATTATAAAATAAATATTTTTAAGAAACAACGACGTAATCAATCGACTATAAGTTCAGTTATCGTTGCATACGATAGTTTTTTTATTCCGAAACAAGGAAATATGTAATGGTTGATCATTAATGCAGTATTGATCAGCATGTTGAATCACACTAGATGCTTGTTGTTCGTTATTGCAAAGAATGAAAGCATACCTATAAAAGATAAGAAAAGGCTGGATTAATTATATATTCGAGTTTCTCACATTTGAAATCTAGCAAATTAGAAATATGAGATCGATTTAGAAAATGCTTGCATGTAATGCCTAAGTATTTTAAAATGGATGCTCATTCAAAAGAGCTTTTATATAGTAAATAATATGCAGCACTTGGTAATTAAATCAACAGGACTCTGCATTTAATGAATTTTTGCTCGACTTTTCATGCTTTTATATCAGTAAAAGTAGTGTTATTAAAATTAAAAGAAGTTTATTGCATAAGTACTGCTGTTTATCACTAAGGGGTGTCCATAATAACCAAGAATCAATAGTTAATGATATTTTTCATATTTTTTCTGGACCTACCCATGTCATATATAACGGGTCGTAAACGATTCAAAAATGGCAAAAAATGATTATTGTTATGACTACCTTTTTCTGTCGTTTCGCAGTATTTTTCATCTTATCAACAAAAGTACCTCAAAATCATCATTAGATACTTTCTAATAGTCTATATGCGGTTGATCACTGCCTATTATTAGAATAATAATGTTTTGTTATTCAGATTTCGTCCACCATCTAGTTCAATAATAAGTATTTTATTTAAACCAATTTACGCAAACACGATAATCAACGACATCGTACACGACCTTTAACGACTGTCGTAATTTTTTTTCGATTATACTGAATTTTATTCGTGACATCCGTATATTGTTTTGTGATTTTTGTATAATTTTTTGGAGACGCTTACGAAAAATAGGAGCCAACAGACAAGATTACGATAGCAAATAAAGAAAGAATGACAAGAATGCGAAAAGGAACAGTATGTAATCGAAATCGAGGCAGTGATGACGAGGTTGGCGTGCATTGCTGTTCTTCTTTTGTGTATTCTTCCGATAATGTATATCTTGACGCCGAAGACACCGTGCCGGAGAAAGAGATAGAATCTTCTGATGTCTGACTAACAATCAGATGCATAGAACCACTACGGAATCCCGGCACAACTGTCGTAATGTCCCTCCTAAAGCTGCAGATAAATAGAGTCGTGAACGAGAAAAACAACGGTGTAAATAAGATATTATACATAGAGAATCTGGACCTGAGATACTATTCATCGTTACTCATTGAAGCGGACATTAAACGGCGCCGGTTGTCATCATTTAGGGCAGTAATCGCGCTGTTTCAGACGGTCGAAATAATCGACGTAGGTAGAAGACTGAGATTTTTATCATATTCATATCTAATTATGAGCTTTAAATTCTCAAAGTTTCAGGTTTCATGCACAAAAACCTAAAGCCCACGATTTCTTCCTACTAAATTTTGCCATTTTTTCAGTGCTTCGTCAGTTATGACAGAGTTGTAATGATAAATTGAAGAAGCAACTTTACTGTTATTCTCGGTGATCATATGTGCTAAATTAAGTCAAATCTTCAGTGTGTCTCTATCAGATATACAACGCATGTCTATACAAGAGAGAGAGATGATCACAACAAAAGCTAATTGTAATAGGCTAATAAAGAAAAAATAAGCAGAAGAAAAGAAAAAGACAAAATCTGCGAGATAAATATGTCACCAGTTTTACTAAGAGATACAATAGAAGAACCATTTCACGAATTTATAGAACGAGAAGATGGTGATGTGAAGTTTACTGATTTACAGGTCACTGAAAGAACAGTTTGCAGTATCGTGTTTCATACACCCTTATAATTAGAGAAAAAGACATTGCAAAAGACTCGAAAACGTTTTCGAAAGGAAAATGCGCAATAATGATAAGCGAAATATCTCATTGATTATAGCTGATCGTAGAAAATTACGGCGAATATG
>CAJNOP010000237.1:113629-128289 GCA_905250075.1 Rotaria sp. Silwood1
GTTGTTTTTGCCTTCCGCTTGTTATTCAAATAAAATATTTCCAGGATATGGGTGTGAGTATGAGTGTGGATATAGTTCTTTCTTCTACTCACACCTGATACCCACAGCGAAACCCACCCTTCTTAATTTGTTTTTTATTTCTCTGTATAAGTGATGAAGAAAATATCTCTTTTTTCCAGTAATTTTTCGAATAGAAAAAACCTATGGTGCATAAGTGTCTGCCCAAATATTGACGTCTATTGTATGCGAACAGAAAATGCTGGAAACTTAGTTTTTTTACTCATTGATAGAGCAAAGTATGTACTTTGAAATGCATATTTAAAATAAAATTTAGAATGTTCTTCACAAGAGAGAAATAGCGGACTCCAAACACATTTGGAGTCTCAGAATCCCTGTTAATTGATTCATACGTTTCTCTTTCAAATGTGATTATTAATGGCAAATAGCACGTTGAACTGTGGAAAATCATAGAGATATTTAAACCAAGATTATTGCAGTTTCTCCTAGATGTTCAATCATAGAAAGATCATTTCACTTATTGTTGACATCCAGCATAATGATAAAGCTATATCCATAACACAATAAAGCTCTAAAATCGAAATAACAGGTTGTCTGGAAAGTTCATGCAACTCATGTTTTAGAAAACCATACAATAACAAGTACTACATGAAATGGCTCACCAATGCAGTTTAGATATAGTTGCACGAACTTTCCAAACAACCTGTTATATCTCAACGCACTAGGATAGTCGAAGAAAGAATAAAATAAGAAAAATAATTGCACGATTGCAGATATGACAACTTTATTGAGTTCAAATTCTTTTTTTTTACGGATGTCGAGATAGAAAAAATGTCAAATTATTTTTTAGTAAAATATCTTGAATGTTTTTGCTTAAATGAGGCTAGCGCTCTAGTTCTCTTCATAATCTCACTTTTTGTACTATCTTTCTATGCAATCATCTACCGAATCTCTATTAAGTTATACTCACATAGAATTTTTTAGTGTCATCAAATGATTCACTTGAATTTATTTCTGACTTTGCCAATATAAAATCCATATTTTTTAAAACAGCACAATAATAATACTATTACGAAGTGAACTTTTTTGTCTAATAAACACCTTTTTAAGGCCAAATGTCAAAATATAGATATACTGTTCGAAGAAAATAATTTAAAAAATGTCTGTTAGGCAAATTCCGTCTTCAGAGCCTGCTCTTACAAACAATAAAAACTTCAAATCAATAAGGCCTGCCTCTTCTGAGAATCAGAGTGTGATACCTTTTCTACTTTCTTTGCATAAAGATATTACTTCAAAATTATTTTGTTTATGCACATATTTCTGTGTATGAGACTGTTTTTCTAAATATTTTCTTACTTTTTGTCAGTACTAATGCATCGATAATAACATTAATAACTTTAAAGCCAATAAAAATGCGACTGATGTGGACACGAATAGTACTGACTTTCACATCTTTATCATACCATACATGCATAATTAATTGAGAAACAGTATCATCATTTTTTTTGTTATTATCAAGTGTAGCCCTCTGACCCTGCCGGTCCTAAAGGGACATGTAGCTAGCATATAAAGCGACCATGTTATGAAAAATTAAGCATGCAGAAAATGGTTAAATATAAAAAGATGCAAAGAAAGGCCTGTGAAAAGCTTTCAGGACACTACGAAAGAAAGATATTCTTGTGCATCTAATAGTACCACTGAGTTCTCCATGTCATGCGATGCCCTCCATCTTGTGGCTACTGCAAACACATCCATATGATGTACATAACGTTTTGACCTTCGTAGACAACGGATACTTGAATTACCTTCATGTCATATGACTCCATGTGAGTTTAGGATAGACTTCTCTAATAGCATACACCCGTCCAATGATTTAGATAGTTTTAAGATATTTCTCCCAATAGGAGTAACATCTGTCATCTAGCGAACGTTTATCATAGAGAAATGCGAATAAGAACTCATTCCAGTAATTGCAATGCGTTATTCGTTTAAGACACGTATAGGGTGTGGGTGTGGGTGGGTGGTGTAGGAACGAGTCAAGAAGCTTTACACCCATACACCCACACCCAAACCCTCACCCACACACATCCACACGCACTACACACACCCACCACCCACCACCCACCACCCACCACCCACCACCCACACCTATACCCACGCCCTAGCCACACTGACACCCACATCGTTAGTATTTATTGCAGAAACTCGAATGATATAAGTGTTGTGGAAAATATGTAAAAAAATCATCTTTTTGATGCTTAAAATGTGTTTTGGAGGCCAGTGAGCGTTTACACGCTTATAAAGCCAGCTTCCGAGGTGTTTAAACGTCTGCGAATATTCAACAGAAAAAAACTATACGTTTTCACCAGTGGGATTTTAGAATCCTGAGTGTTTACACGTCCACCTTTTCCTGACGCGTGTAAACGCTTGGAAAAGTCAATTTTACGGTGCGCAGAAGCGTTTTTGGAAAGTTTTGTCTGCTTGGGAACCTAGATATCCTCGAAAACTAGATCTTTATATTCAATTCTTTTCAAATCATTTTCAAGTGTAAATATACGCATACTAAGTATTTAGAATTCTAAATAAAACTGTCGATTAACATGAATTAACAACAAGCATCATTGAAATTATTTGACATGTTTTATCAAATATAATTAGAAATGAAAATATTAGAGCAAATATAATTGAGAAGATAAGAGATATGATAGTCAGAATATGAACTGGAATAAACCATGAATCAATGTCGGGTATTGAAGAATCATTGATAAATATTTTTGCTATTTCATTCATTTTGAGAAAATATAAAAAGACAAATATGCGTTTTGGTAAGTGTAGATGTTTTTGTTTCTATTGAATTACTCATGCACAAGATTTTTAGAGGGTAAAACTAATGTGTGAGCACTATTATAATCGTTTCCGTTTTCTATTTTAAAAATTTCTCACGTTTCTCTTAGAATAATACATCAGAAAGCATAGGTAATTTTTCTTGTTAACGTTTATGCTTGACTAATTGTATTTTATGATCATTTATCCGAGTTATTATCACAAAGAATGAGAGTATTCTTTCATAAATTAATCATTTGAATGAAAAGAAGATTTTATTTTTGAAGAAAAAAGGTTACAACTAACTTTCTATAGTGTTATTTGTTTATTCACAAGATCGATATCAATCTTTGATTAAATTAAAGTGTTTTCGTTTTCCATATTTTATTTTTCGATATAATATTAGAGGGATCAGATAGAATTCGGATTCCATTGTGAGGTGTGGATGTGGGTGTGAGTATCATGGTACCCTAAAGAAGCTTATCCACACCCCCACACACCCCTCACACCCAAACTATACACTCATACCCACACCCCACCCACATCCACCCATCCATCCACACTCCATACAACATCAATATGGGTTTTTCAATAATTACAAGCTTCCTTACATGCACACAAATAGAGAAGAGAATAAAAAAATTTTAATAACAAGAATCATGTTACAATCTTATAAACATGGTGTTGATGACTAACAAACTGAATCTTCTATTTCATGTAGAATATGGAAATCTATGAAACTAAATACACTGGATCAAGGATCTGATAGTCAATGAATCATTTGTGTAACAGGAGGAGGATGACCTATTTGTTCATGTTGAATAGGCGTATGTTTTGGTTGAATACGGTTGCGTTTTTTCAAACGTATGGCTGTTCGTACATTGTATCTGTATGCACGAGATACAATTATATAGACATAGAACGTTCCCGTGTGCATTGTAAAATTAATAGCAGCACTTACAGTTGACCAAAGATTTTCTTGTGCAAGTCTTAATTCAGATTTTATGACCGATTGTGTGGCTTGTGAATATATATTGTATACGAAATTGGGAATTGTGGTTAAAAGTACCATAATAAATTCAGCAAGCATCATTTGATTGACTTGTTCTTGAAAACGATTGCATCTGACAAGTCTCGAAAGTCGGAGATTATTCCATGTGAGTATACTGAACAAAGCCAGAACAACTAAGGAGAGAGCATTCGTAATAGACAAATTAAAATAGGCAATAAACTGTTTATATATAAAGCGCACACTTGCCGATGCTGTACATGAAGGTTCCTTATAATAAATGGCGTCTGGCATACAAATAACTAAATATACTATACTGAATATAATCACAATGACACGAGCTCGCTGTACAGTAAATAAATGACGATAGCGTACATTACGCGAAGTAATAAGAAAACGATCGATACTGGCCAAACATACACATGTCATGGGCATGTTCAGACCCCAACGCCCAAATAACCATCGAAGTTTACAATAGATTGTTGAAATAGCTAATAAATCAATATTAGTTATAGCAAGTATGGACCGAGGAAAACGGGTTGCCCATAATAGAACTAAACTGCCGATGAATGAGCTGACCAAAAATATAGAATTTGGCATTCGACGAAGTTCTTTTAGATAAATAAAGACAAATATATTCAACAAATTACCTATAGTACCCACAATGATGAGAACAAGCATTATATAACCATCAATGATATTTGCGATTGATTGAAGACGAACTATTTCATAGTTGAGTGCAGTATTTGGCATTATCAAAGTTTTTCTAAAATTGGAAAGCCATCATCATTACATTCTTTAAAATACTTACGACGCTAAATAATGAATGCATTGTCTTTTGTGTATTTAATACGACAGAATTCTTTTCTTGCCAGGAAAGTTGATGAATTTATAGACATTTTTAATTCTCGTCCTTGATTATTTAATTGAAACTTAAAAATTTTTTAATTTTTTTTATTATTATTAAATAATGTGACGTTTCATTGCTGTAAGCAACTTCTTCAGACAATATTACAATACATTTTCAATACATAAAATGACTGTATATTTTATAATAGAATAAGTAGGAAAACAGAACAAACAGTTATTTTTCTTTAACAGTGATACGGAATAAGGGCTCTACGAAAATTAGTCGAAATAGTTCTAATTAAAGAATAAACATTTTTTTAAATAAAATTCTTCAATTAAAATGAAAAATATAAACGGATACAAAAAAGGAGATAGACGAGTGGATGTGGGTGGGTGGAGTAGATGCAAATGAAATGAAAACCCATACCCGTCTATCCTCTTTTTTTTTTGTATCCGTTTTTCTACTTATTCTATTGTAAAATATACAGTCATTTTATGTACTGAAAATGTATTGTAATTTTGTCTGAAGAAATTGCTTACAGCAATGAAATGTCATATTATTTTATAATAATAAAAATTTAAAATTAAAACATATTAAATATTCAATTAATTAATCAAGAAAAAGAATTAAAAATGTCTATAACACGACAGAAATAAACGCTATTGTAAACAATATATAATGTTAATGCAATTTTAATATTAATGAAAATCTGTAATTATTTCTCGTTCTATATTTCAGAATATATATAGTTAGAAAGAAAAAAAACAGAACGATGACTGATGCATTCTGAACAAACCTAAACGAGAGGGTGAGGACACAATGAAGCACTAGTATTTCTGAGATGAAACCGGTTTAAAAGAATATATCGTCAAATAATAGAATAAAGTAGTCTAGAAAAAATTTCAAAAAATAAAAATAGTTTTATTCTAGAAAGAGAAAACAAATGTTCAGAACGAGACATGTTTATTTCTTGGTGGCTACAGCGATGAGGTGCCGCCGATGTATTTCGTACGATCGATTGCAAACTGATTTTACTTCACTCACATCGAAGGATTTTTCTAGATTTTGCGACAATATCCTTTAAAATGTTCTTGAAAATAAATTGCATTTAAAACTTAGTTCACCATTTCAATTTTCGAATTTAAACATAGTTTCTTGAAAATTGCCTATATTTCTTCGTGAAAACAGAATTCGGAAGACAAAAATGGTAGTTGAATGAGCCATATTTCTAAGTCGCTAGTTGATCATTCGACAGCAAAAGTCGTGTCCAACGTGCTCTCATATATTGCTAACGATGCCTCCTCTCCTTTGATCTTCTTTCTCTGCTCTTTTCTCTCATGCAAGCTGTGCGTCACTGAAAAGATACATCGCCTTCATTCCTTTCATCTTCTGCTTTCTTTGGTGTTCTCTTCGCGTTTTTCTTCAACGTAAGTAATCGATGCTATGACGGAATAGACAAATTTATGTGTTCTATATCTGAACAACATAGAAAAGAAGTGAAATATAAGACGTATTTGCAGTAAAATAATCTCACAGCTAATATAACTGATTCATCACATGTGATAACTTCTACCTTGCTGTACACAAAAACAGAACAATTGATGTTAACTGGATAGAGAGAGAAGAACAATCTTCACATATTGCATGACATAAACGTTGTTTAGAAGAAATTCGTTTTTTAAACAAACAAAATACAACTTACGAAAGCAAAGGAGAATTAAGTAACTTTGACAAGAGTTACATCAAACATAGTGAAACAAGTATAGATATAGAAACAATCATGAAGAAGTGTGGTTTGCCATTAAAAAACATTGACCAATTTTTACTTCAACTTGTTCTTGCCAGAGATTATAAAAATGATCTGATCTTTCTTCGTTTTCTTAAGGATGAGGATGTGACTGATGAGAAGATCCTCACACACTTACACCCCAAAGCAGACAGGTCCAGCTGTTTGGTTTCGTGCTCTCAGAAATACGAAAAGATGTGTCTTCTGAGTTACTAAAAATCGAACAAAACCATGGCAACCCTATATCAGGTATACCTAATGTTGATGGATTTTTATTCATCATGTTACCATATCATGAATTGCAGCTGCAACAATCAAAACAACATTTATTCGATCAATATGCGTGACCTTATACAGTGGTGTAGTGCGAACTAGGGGGTGCTACATGATTTTTACTTTTTATTACTTTTACTCGGTATTTGGTAATAAGTTTTATTACTTTCATTACTTATTACTTTTCATAGCAATTTGCTTTTTTTTTATTCTTTTAATGATATTAGAATTTTTATTCCTTTTTATTAGAGAAATATGAATTAGTTTTCTACTATCTTATTACAAATTACTTTTATTACTTTCAAAACTTTGTATTAATTTATTACCAGTAATAAAAATTTGAAAGTAATAAAAGAAATTTTTAATAAAGTAATAAGTAATAACGAGTAATAACATAACAATAAATACAATATGGAAACAGGGACGCATTTAGAGAATGGATTGGGGGAGATCGATCCCCTCAAAAAAAAAAAAAACGTTCACTTACACTTTGGAAGGTGTGGGCGGGTGGATGTGGGTGTGGGAGCGTGGGTGGGTGTGGAATGCGGGTGTGTATCTATGTGTAGGTCTTCTCCTCCACCCACATCCACATCACGATCTAAAATTGCTAGCATTCACGTACTTAAAGGAAGAAAAGAATTGTGATCTTGTGGTCAAGCATTGCCCATATTCTTAGTCGAATAGCTTTAGGAACATGTATCTCAATAATGTTTATAACTTGTCACAGAAGCAGAGAGAATCTTTTGGTAAAAATTAGATTGCTGGGGATCAATGAGAGAAAATAATGGAAATGTGATTAATAGAAAAAAAAAATGTCAACAAAAACCGATTTTTTTCTGCTTATTGAAGTTGCCTAGGACCTAAAATAATGAGAAAATAAAGTATTGACGGAGGAACAGAAAATCAGCCATTATTACTTATACATATGGCTCTTCTCATTCAAAAGAAATAAAATGAGAACTTTTTTAATGGCTAATTTACATCTTTTAAAATCATGAAAATTATCCATCAGTTATAATGAAGCGTGAACAGCATTTTGCAATCGTAGATACTATATTCTTTCCCAATATTCTTTTGCATTGATACAAGATTAAAACTTGTTGCACTTCTTGCATGAGCAAATAATCATAAAACTCAGAGATTGGAAACATAAGAAAAATCTAACTGACGCCAGCATTACTAAAAATTCAATCACAATGACTACAAAATTCTTCATAGAAAATAAAAAAAATCCTTAAAAAATTCTGCCGTTGCTGCAATTGACCTTTCTAGTGTACACTATCTATGGAAAAAGGTCTATATCTAGAAAATCTCATATCTAGAAGAGACTTTATCCAAAACTTCTGAGTTTTTCATGGAAACTTCTTTAGTCGAGATTTTCCTTGTGCGTAAAGATTCAAATAAAAAAATCGAAATTACGAGTTTTCTGAAAACCTGAAGTCTCTAGAAAATAGACAGCCACCATGACTGAGTGGCTGCCTTGTTCGACACGTATCCACAAGTTATATACTGTGTGCAAACTTAGGTACCATCAGCCATGGAATGAATCTGGATAAGTTATTAACAGCTATTTGTCTTGGATGATCTGCCCCAGTGTATGCTGACTACATTGTAACATATATCTGCTTGTGTGGACAATAGGTAGTTGGTTAGTGTATATGATGAGCTCAAATAGTTGAGCGTAAGAACTCTACATTAGACCGGTCTTCTGTTCAGAACTACAGTTAATCATAGTTATAGAGAAGATCGGGCTAATGAATCTACCACAAGGTAGCTGAAGACCAGGGATATTCCTCCATGCTTCTGATGATAGACATATTCAAGATTCGACCGCTTAATCAAATCGCAATAGAAACGTAAATCCTTGTAGGAGTTTTACTAGAACACTATATAGTATCTATAGACGAAAAAATCATTGAAATCGAAAGACATATAGCTGAAGAAGTTACCTCGTAAGTTCCGACTGAGATGAGACTGCTTTGTGAAAATTAAAATTTCATAAATTGTCGTTAAAAAATAAAAGAGTGAATTTTAGAATTTATTCAATACCATTGACCTACGAATATAGCATTGTTGAAGTTTTTTCTCTAATATTTTTCATATAACTAAATATGTAATGACTGGATTAATTTATGTCGATATATGCGATAACTATTCAGATTTTTGTCTCGGGTATGTTTTTCTTTTTATTATTCATGAATTCTTAATTTCGAATGAATTTGCAGCAGATAGTAGATTCCTATTTCCAGTACTGTTAAAAATAAGCGCAGAAAATTGATTTTAATATAAAATTAACATAAGAAAGAAGTGTATATTTCCAGGATTCGATTGAATCAAGAAACTTGAATATTAGCATTGATGAATAGAGCTATAGGGTAGCCATTTTAATTTCTCTTTGACGTCTAAAACAAATTTAACCCTTTCCGGCCGGCTACCAGAAGACCGGTAGCTAGAAAATCTTTTCCAGTGAATTTGTAGTTCTCTCATAGTGAAGATACCAAAGGTCTAGTCGTTGAAACGAAAAAGTTCCTCGTTACGGAATGGCTCAATGTTGTCATTTGGCAACATCCGACCGTAAGGGTACAAAAATTTTGAAAAAAAAAACAATTTTTTTCGTCTATGAAAGTTCAATAGTTTGTGGTTTATTTTGAATCTATATCTTCATACTAAAGCACAGTCTGCCTTTCTGTCCATCTTTTTCAGACCGAAGCTGAAATATACCTAGAATATTCTAAAACTTTACAAAATTAGCCAGTTTTTCCAAAGAAGTTCTGAATTTCAGAGAGATTGTAGGAAGTTTTACAATATTCTAGAGTATTCCGACACTGACTATTACAGACTGCTGCGAAACTTTCTTCAATTTCTTTGAAATTCAGAACTTCTTTGAAAAAACTGGCTAATTTTGTTAAGTTTTAAAATATTCTAGGTATGTTTCATCTTCGGTATGAAAAAGATGGACAGAAAGGCAGTCTGTGCTTTAGTACGAAGATATAGATTTAAAATAAACCACAAACTATTGAATTTTCATAGACGAAAAAAAATTGTTTTTTTTTTCAAAATTTTTGTACCCTTCCGGCCGGATGCTGCCAAACGGCAACATCCCGGTTTTTTATTGTTCGAATTTATTGTATAACTCGACTTGGTGATACAGTAGACTGCATACCTCTGGAGGAAAATTCACCGCTAATTGCTTCGTCAATTGAATGTTGAGGCACATGCAAAAAAGATTATTTCGGTCCGTATGCCCTTTTGAGGCATCGTGAGTTGAGTTCTCCATCTGCTCACTGAGAGATTTTATTTTTCGTATGAATACATGCACTTACACAGAAATGTGTTAGTGTAATTATCAATGTGTTAAAAAAATTATAAATCATTAACTTAAGACAATCGGGAAGAAATATTGACGCCATGTTGCCAAATGGCAACATCCGACCGGAAAGGGTTAAAATAAAAATATTAGCTAGCTCTAGGACCCGAGTCCAAAAATGTCGAACTCGATGAGCTCTATATATACTCTATATAATTTCATAATAGAATAAATTTGTCTGCCCGGTTCAACGTTAACTTAGGAGTTGTAGCATTTTAATTGAATAAGTAAAAATGAACTTTAACTATACGTCATTTAGATTTGATCTAGATTCTTGCAACAGTATTCTTCTAACCTGTATCATTCAATGTATAATGAGGTGCAGAAATTTGAATAAATTCCTCAAATATGGATTGCACCTCTAATAATTCTTACATATTCAGAGGGTCTTTCAATCTAATACAATTCATTTATAGCATTTCTTTTTTTTCGCTCTTGACATTTGTTATTTGTCAAAGTTACACTAAAAGTATTAGCTAAATGAAATCTGAATCGAGACTAAAACATCCATTCATATTGCGTGTCTATCCATACCCATTGGTTGATATATGTTGCCAAACGTATCAGTTATAGTTTACTTGCGACAGATCTCATTTTAATTTATGATTGCTGTCTTCGACTTCTATTCAATAAGATATAAATTTCTTAAGGGTGGGTGGGTGTGGTTGTGTAGATGTGAGTGTAGATACAGAGAAGACCCACACCCACACCGGCCCACACCCCACACCCACTATTGTACATTTCTGATTAGATCACTTTTCCAAGTCATTAAAGCGGTGAATTATTAATCAATTCGATGGTGTGCTTTCACGCTGCTGTCGTCTGTTTGTTTATACTGCAGAAATATGGCATTTACATTGTATAAGCAAACAATTAATCATGTGGTTCTCTAGAATCGAGCGAAGCCAAGTATTGAAAGTTTGTTCGTTTATTTTTTTTTCTAGGTGGTGAGTGTAGGTGACTCTACGTCACATCCGCATCCACACTCACACCCGCCCTTTATTTTGATATGGATAGTAACTAATCAGAGATTTTACTTACAAAAATTAAATTTTTTCACATATACGTTTCATGGTAACCGAACACAGCAGTATACAATAGCAGTGATTCCACTAATAAAGTGTAATTTATGTTTAATGTTGTTCCATCGCAGCGTGCCTGATTTATATTTGAAGGATAGAGCGTATTACATGCATAATATTTGTTTACGCAGCTTTGAGAGCAAGCATTTTGTGTACAATATGGAGCCAATGTAAAATAAATTATACGTTGACGTGTTGGTCTACAATTAGAACCAGTACAACAATCACACCAGCATTCTCTTGAGTAACGAGGTACAGATGGTCTAAAGGGTCGCCTTGAAGTATGGTAACGAGATGTTGTTAATGGTCTTGGTGGTCTCGGTAGAGTTGCTGGTTTAGCAGGTGCATTACCTGTTTGAGTGCTTACAAAGCCGAAAATGCATCCTAATAGTGTGAAAAGTAACAATAAGTTAAAGTGCATTTTCTTCTATCGTTGATAGATATTGCGGTAGTATATCGTTTGTGTGTGAAGGTGAATTTTTATAGAACAGTATTTATATATATTATTGTCACTTGTCTTTCTTTGGTTATTGACTAGAGACGTTGTATTAGCATTAGTATTAAATAAATGCTAATCCTTGGGCATTAACATTAATCATTAAGCCTAATGCTTGGCCATTATTGACATTAGAATTAAGGCCTTCCCCTAGAAAAACTACTTTTAATCAGAACAATCAAAATTCAGATTAATGCATAGGAAGATAGTCTGTGATCTGATCTTTCATAAATGACAACATTTTTTTATCGACACTTCGTTTTTTCCAAATATTTTTTGAAGATTTTCGCCATCTCCGATTCGAAAAATAAGCTGTTTCCAGAAAAAACAGAAAATCTTTTTCGTTCTTTCTCCGTTTATAGTTTCTTGATTGCCCAATCCAAAGGCTTCTATTGATACTCATTCATTTTTGTTTGTTTGAAAGAACATGTCAAGACGCAGTGCAGTACAGAGCCATTTTTTTGATTACTCTTTGAGTGTGTGGGTGTGAGTCGCTAGCGGTCTAACCGCTTAGACCGGACTGAACTCCTCGATATACAACATGAGTCATTTTTCACTACTTTCAAGCTGTAATATTTGAATCACACACTTGATTATTCATATCTTCCTCGTAATCATTACAGTAATGATGTGGAAGTTTCATTTCACTACTATTGAGCTTGTGACTATTTGGATGTGATGGAGTGTGAGTATATGTGTAGATGTAATTATCAATCACCACCACTACACTCAATCATTTTTCAATTTTACAATCAATACTATCCTAAAGTTTTGATGAGCACGAAACAAATGATAAATGGGTATTATGAAAATCTAAAACTGTTATATTCTCTGAGAATTGCGTCATTTTTCTGAAATTAATGAATATTTTCCACTTACTACAATTTGCCGACTTTGGCTCAACGTTGGATTTGTCTGATGCTTGAAAATCGAACTGTTGTGTGTGCGTTGATGTTCAGTCAAAATCGACGAAACTCCTCAGCTCTTGGGTTCTATCTGACACTCTAATAAATTGGTGTTCTCTGGAATTAAATTCTGATTTCAGAATTTTTTCCTGCGTTTTTCTGATCGCTGGTGAAAACCATACACTCATTATTGAAACCCATTCGTCGTAGTGCTTTGATCAATCATACGCCTGCATTATGAACTGGATATTCATTTTCATGGTTCACATCAGTGACAACACGAAATGTCTCTTTGTTTTTTAAGCGTTGCCCAAATGGCGATCTAAGAAAGGATAGTGCATTCTCTGTCGTTGATTTAGGAATGAAACGTACATCCATGTTGAGTGCTTGAGTTGATGCATATTCCATATGTTTTTTATTTTCCCAGTTCGCATTGAATATTCTATCGTCAACCCATAGTACTGACTATTTCGACAGACCCAGTTCAATTTGACGCATGTAAATTGTAGGTTGGGTTCCATGATAAGAAACCACATGCTTGAAGACAAGAAATGTGGAGTGTGGTAAGAATAAAACTTCATCTTCATTTGAAAAATTGAAAAACTCTCGAATGGGCCGACTAGTTAACGAATAAATTTTGAAAAATGTGTTTCGATATTCAAAACCACCCTCAGCTACTTCTTTACTTTTCTTAGAACTGCTGAATTGAATCCATATGATCATATTGCCAGATGTGTAAAGCTCCAGCTCGTGATCCTGCAGGTGGCAAGTCCGTGTCATATAGCCCCAATAATTAATGTATGAAAAAGATTTAACTAGATAAAATAGTATAAAAGCCGCTTTATTCAATTCCTCTACAACTTTCGCTTCGATTGCAACTCCGTTGGCACATCTAGCCATGAGGCTCGCACCGCGACTGATCGTTTCACTTTCGGTGCCGGTGTAGAATGAAAGTGCTAATGATAATGCTTGAGCTTGATCTTTCGATATACCTTTTTGTTGGTAAATTAGAGTTGACTTAGCGACACGTGCATCATGCTCTGCCATTACTTTTTTCACCTTAATATTCGGCTTTGTTTCTTAACGATAGCAAAGTTATCTGTTTTTGGAATGATGCGTTTTTTTCCACTAGGCCGAAAAATGTTGGATTGAAATGATCTTCATAGAGGGTGTTGATGTGGGCCTGGGTGGATGTGGGTGTGAGTATGGGATGTTGATGTGAAAGTCAGTTGGTTTGCTCTTCATTCACACCCGTACCCTCATATTTTCATTTTTAGTGAATATCTGATTTATTACACGCAATTGTTGATACACATCAGAGATGGACGATGCAGCTAAAAATCTGCTTTGTCAAAAAATCCAAAATAAAAGAAACTTTCTAGTGCATTTTGCAAGGCACATGAAGCCGTTACAATTTCTTTTTCTTCGTAATATCGAATAAAGCGCATTTAATACATATAAATATGTTCGACAGCAAAGTACATTTCATGCGTACACAGAGATTCATTGTTTTGTGTTCAATCGGAAGGACATTATAATTAATTACCAGTTTTTTCTTTACTCTTTTGCAATTAATATTTTGATTATCATTTAAAACAATTAATTTATTTACCAAAAGTTTGAAATCATCTGCTTTTTTCTTCAGTGCATTTTTAAAAATAGATTATAGAAAATAACAAATTGACAGTTTTCTTTTTCTTTATTTTGTATTTCTGTTACTGATGCAGAAGAAGGTGCAATTTAAATAACCTCGACCAGTATCATCTTCTTATTTCTTCCTCCGTATCAATAAAAGAGAAATAAAGAAAAGGAATAGGAAACTATCAGTTTGTTATTTTCTGTGCTCTATTGTTATAAGTTCATTGAAGCAGAAAGCAGACACTTTTGAAATTTTAATAAATTCATTAATTGCTCTAAATAAAAATCCGAATATTAATTATGGAAGAGTAAAAAGAAGCTAATAACTAGGGTGTGGGTTGGTGTTGGTGTGAGGTGTGGGTGAAGAGCAAACCAACTGACTTCCACATCAACACCCGCACTCACACTCACAC
>CAJNOP010000237.1:128389-162006 GCA_905250075.1 Rotaria sp. Silwood1
TAGAAAATGATGAATTATTATCAACATTTGAAATATCTAAACAAACATGTAGAACTGATCAAGACAATTAATTAACATCAGAAGTAACAGGAAAATGTATTGTAGATGTTATTCGCCAAGTAATAGAATTATGAATAGGAAAAAATAAATGTGATTTTTTATTTTAGAATAATCAACCATGTATGTTGAACGCGCATCGATTTTATGTTTTTTGTTTTTAATGATTTAGAAAAAAATTGCATCAATATATCAGTTTTTATTAGATCCTTATATTGATTTATTTAATGGATTAACTTTTAAAAAAGTCTAAAGTAAACAAAACTTGAAGAACGTTTAAATGAATTCAATAATTTTCATAGATATGCTGTTTATAAGTAATTTAGTAAGATAAAAAACCCTTTAAAGATATAATTTTTTTTATTATATTCTGTTTTTTTTTCAATGTTCTTGATCGTGAATCACAAATGGATAATACAAATGTTCAATGGTTAGCTGATTCATCATCGAATAATATAACTGAATTAGCTGATTTTCATGGAATTACCGTATCCTTTGAACAATACTCTCGAAATTGATTTCAATGATTTCGATCTAGTGAATACAAAACTACTCGAATACTAGGTGAATGGCATTCAGTAAATGATTTACAAAAAATGTTAATTATTCGAAGTTTACGTTCTGATTGTGTATTATTTCGAATAACGAAATTTTTCATTAATAATAAGAATGCAGAATTTGTTGAAGGGTGTATGGGTGTGGAGAAGATAAGACCTTAATCATCCACACCCGTACCCGTTAGCCGACTCTCTCCAAGTATATCTCTGAAAGTTTCCGGAGAGGGTTTTTGATAACCTTATAGAATATGAGGTGTGATCTATATATAGCTGTGTAAGGTGCAAATCGTTGTAAATAAAAAATATAATTTTTATTCAAATGTTCAATATTGCTAGAAAACAACCATATAAGAATAGTTTTAATTCATGCTCTTTATTTCACTACTTTCCTAGTTGATACAGCCACAGGCACATCAATTCTTTTGTGTTTTTTATGATGCTTCTGCTTTGTAATAGGAATTAATTTTCCATAAGTTACATATTTATTTACACGATGAAAAAAGGAAAGAAAAATAATTGTCCATAAACTTTTTAGAAAAATATAGAATTTTTTTGTCTCTCGATGGCTCTTCGGTCAAATAAGAGGATAACTAGCCATGGTAGCAATACCACATTGGTTTTTCTTGTTTCGACTCATCCAAATATAACCTTTCATACCCCATGATGTACCCCATGAGTTTTTTATAATATAATAATCATCTGAACTTGTTGTATCATAACCAACAGCTAAAACACCATGATCAAGGTTTGTTGATGAACAAGCTGGTTCATTGTAAACGCCCGATCTATAAAATTGAAATGAATCTTGTGATGCATCAATAGCAACTGAAATTGGACCAATAGTAGCAATAGCAAGTTGAAGATCATCTTCATTCTGAGCTGCGATATCAATATATCCCTAAAATATCATAATTATATATTTAAATAACTTTAAATTTTTAATAAAATAGTTCATAGTTACAGTATCAGTGGCACCAATATTAGCGCTGTCGAAACGACATAGACGATCAAAACCTTCATATGGATAGCTATCTTCAGTATCAATACCTTCATTAACTTTGATATATTGAAAAGCACGATCCATTAAACCACCCAAACAACCCATGTTGCCAACAAAATCTGAGCAATCAACTAAGTTTTGTTCTGAAAGTGAAATAAGTGTTTTTGTTTTGGCAAAATGTTGACCTTCAAGCGCGCCAGTGGCTGAAAAAGCCCAACATGAACCACATTGCCCTTGATCTTTGACTGGTGTTACATAACCTTCTTTAAGCCAATCTATATGAATATATTTTTGAAGATTTTGTCATTATATTACAATAATCCCAATCGAAAAAAACCTACCGATAGACTTTGGAAGGACAATATTTGATGGAGCTATGAATGTGTGGCGATCATGATTATTTTTTGTTTTTGATGCTTTAAATCCATTCATTTGTTTTTTGAACTCTTCATTAGTCTACATAAACAATTATAGTATATTTGCATATCTAATGATGAGAAAGAAAGCTACCAAATCACCAAATCGGTTCATTCCTAATGTATAAGTATGAATGCCAAGATCAGCTTCAAAATTATGTTGATGAATTTTGGCAAAATTTGTTTCCCAAATCTTGCGACTATCAATGAAAGAAAAAAAAATATTTTTTCCAAATTATTAAAACTCTCTTATATACTACCGAATATTTTCTTCTTCAGTTGTGTTATATTGTTTTTGATAAACACTTTTGAATAATGCCCATTCATTGCCAAGTTGATTATCAAGGATAGGAGCGCAATAAGCCCCTACGAAGAGGACACAAAGTGCAATGAAGAATTTCATTGTTGATGTTGTATGCGAAGACGACGGTTTTATTGATTGTCGATGAAATGTAACAGATTCGCTGCGAAATAATTGTGTTTATTTATATTTATTACAACTTTCTCATAGTCGTAATATCATACATAGGTGACGTCAAGTTCTGTCATACGATTTCAAATGAGCAAAACATTTGACCAATCTGATATGATCATAAAAGAATAACGCTATTTAGTTATCTTTAAAATATTGTTTCTCACGCAGGCTCTCCATAGAATACTATACGAAAAGTAATAGGTGATAAAAATGTACTTTTCATTCAAAATGTTTTATGTCTACGTAGTCATTCATGTGATGTGTGAATTTAGTGAGTATGACTTGTCTGTAAGTTAATAGTGCGTACTTTTCTTATAGATAAAGTTAAAGAATTCGTCATGAGGGAGGGGGGGAACTATGAAAGATGCGCATGACGAGAGTTGCGCATGACGAAAGTTGCATACGCACATGATGCGCACAGAATAACAAATTCTTATCTACATCTTGTAGGATAAAAATGAAGAACAAATGGATACATAATGGAAGCAAAGATAGTTGGAAAGTTGAATGAAAATAGAAAAAAACATCAGCTCAAACCGTTATTCTCCTCTTAAACTTTCACATATATCAATACTATTAACTATCAAATCATATCAAACTAAATATAAAGAAAAGGAATTCTTCGCTTAATTTATCCAAACACAATCCAGGCTGCATATACATGTAATAGTAATCAGCGATGGACATGGTTCAGCCTTCTAAAAATTCGAGCCCAATCAAAAAGAATTAAACTCCTACAGAAATAATTAAAATTATGCAATTTTTATTTGGACTCGTTTGCCTTATTTCAGTCGATTGTTATTTAAATCCTTCTCTGTACAATAGAAGTTTCTTGCACTTTACCAACTTCAATAAATCACCTATCACTACATCGTTTGTTTGAAGCTAACGATTGAACTGTAGATATTATTATCAAAACATTTGTTTAGAAGCTCTTCTACTTGAGAAAAATGATAAGAAAATGACTGTAGAGGAAAACGTAAACGTTTATTCTGATTGCATTAGTACAATGTCTTTGTATGTCACTGACAAAAGACAATTTAAAAAGAAAACATTACTGAAAGGAAAATGAAGATGTCTCAATGAAAAAATACCTATAAAATATAAAATATTAATGTAGGTTTTGATTGACACAGTTTTGAAGTATAGTCGATCCGACGTTGACTATTCGCATTCAAAAAAAAAAAAAGAAAATTCTACACATTCTTAATCTTCTACAAGACATTGTCTAATGCTTCATTCACTTGACACTAAGTAGAAACAAAACTATCGAACAGTTGAATAGATTTACGCATAAGTAATCCAACTGTAAACCAAACTACAAAGTGATATATTTTATAGAGCGGAAAAGCATTATGAACTCCTTCTGTTAAACATGAGCAATTGATTAATGATTGTGATGTTGCAAAAGGCACTTTCTTTCCTTGAATATTAAATGGATCTTGATTAACAGCAATCACATCTGGATTAGTAAGTGTTAATAGAGTGGCTGCACTCATGTCCATATCACCCCGGAGCGGTTTTGAAGGGTACGTTCTCGGTGAATAAAACAATACAATTAAGATTAAATAAAAAAATAAGAACGACATACAAAAGAGAACAGAATAAGAATAGATCGCATATAGCTGAGTGGCTAAAGAGCGTGGATGACGCGACGCTGGTTCGAATCCAGTGCGAATCGATTTTTTTTTCTGTTCTGTACGTTGGTTTTCCATTGAATTTTGTCAAAATTTTTTTGGCTTACGGTCAGAGGTACCCTCTCGAGATCTCAACGGGGACGGGGGTAATTGACCATGCTGAATCCGAATATGCTATTTTTATTCACCGAGAACGTACCCTTCAAAACCGCTCCGGGGTGATATGTCCCTAATATCACATCCAATAATCAATCGTAATTTAGTAATTGATCACAGAAAGAAATGTCTCACATATTCCGTATCCGTCATGCCACCATTACCAGCTTCGAGTACTAAATGAATATGATAAAATATATTAGACTAGTTATAAAATAATCACTTACTATCAGAATCATTCCAACCACCTGGACCTGGTTGCTTAACAAGATAATTGTTCTGGAAGAAAAGAGAAAAGTATTCAAATATGAAAGATGTCAAATAAACTTACACGATCAATATTGCCAATCATTGAAGTCCAATTATCTTGAATATCATTTTTTGTTCATCAACTATTTTCGAGGCTAGATAGTCACAGATCCGCGAGATTAAGATCATCTTTGATAGAAAAATGTCAAATAATATACAAAAAAGTGTTACCAGTTTGTATGCAGGAGTTCCATCCCGATAACAACTGTCAAGTTTCAAATAATCTATACCTCAAGCAGCACAAGTCTTATATCTTCTATCTGTTGTATCGTCAAAAATAAAATTTGAGTTGCACATCTGACAGTGGAAAAAGTTTTTGGATCAGGTTGAATAATCCGTGGAGCATCTTGACTTTTTTCTTGAAACCATCCAAATTCACTATGAAAGACAATAGGAAGATAATGATTTGTATATACGCAAGAAAGAAAAAAAGAGACCATATTGATATCTAGCTGCAGCAAAAGCTATGGCTATCATAGCATCTGTTGTTTTTCAGATTATCGTTTCATTGATACGACAACCAAAGTGATTCGAACTGTTCCATCGTTCAATAGTGAAAATCGTGCATAGTTTTTTCCTTTAAATGAATTCTTTTTTTTCTCTTACCCATTTGAGGTGTTCTATCAAGTCCATTATTCAATTCATGAGATAAAAAATAACCAGAAAAAAAAATGTTGGCATTGTCATAGCGTCGTAATACCACGATGTGAAGAAAAAATAAGTTGACGACAAAAGAACGTCTAATTTATATTTTACTGTGTTGATAAAAGAAGGTAGAGTCCTTTGCCACAACTAAATTCTTATCTATATTTAGATACAAGAATGTATTTGCATAAAGATGCACGTCAATTGTTGATAGTTTTTTCGCACTAGGATGTTACACAATTTATCTTCAATTACTATCTGGATCTGATTTTCCTGAAAGTCATATAAAACGATCATTGATGAACAGAATCAGACTTGCATCGGAGCTTGTCAACGTACACTGTATCCATCGGTTTAGTTAAAGTTTCACATTCATCAATTTGATATTATATATAGTTTTTAGTCTTTTTTTTTTGGTGGTTGTTTATCATGACATTTTTTGTCGGTTGATAATATGAGCCACGAAAATTAAATTCTAATAAAAACTTCACTTGAAACAAAAAGACACCAATGAGGATTGACTTGTTACGTGCACTTGGAAAGATTTTAGTTCTTGGTCCTTTCTTACAAAGTGTAAACATATTTTTGAAGCCAGTATAAAAGACACAAAATAAAAAAAAGCTTGTTAGCGTAGTTTCTTTGGTGCTAAAATATGGAAATCGCATATCTTCTTCATCGTTATTATGCTAATAGAAAATGCGTCAAATAACTAATAACTAATAGACGATAGTTGCCTTTCGGAAATAATCGATCACCAAAGAAACGATCTGTCTTATTTGTATTTGCATTTTGCACAGTAGTTTTTTTCTTTATTTTTTTTGTTGCTATTTGCTCATTATTTATTTTTTCTTAATTGACTATTATTTTTATTTTTGTAACTAATGGTTTAACTAGAAAAGCAGCTAGTTGTACAACTCTTCTTTGAGTTATTGCTTTGTATCAACGATTGAAAACATTGAACTCAGTATTCAATGATGAATTAATCTCTTTATGCATAGATAAATGCAGCCACATAACCTCGTGTAACAGTCGTACAGATTACATCAACATACATTCGTAGTTAATACGATCTTTGTTCACTGTACGATATTTATAGTTTGATCTGTACGTCGTGTCGATTAACTCGGGTGTAGGTGACAGGATTACATGCATTCATGCTATTTAAATATTCATAAATATAAGTAAAAAGTCGAATCGAGCTTTCCTCCGCTACATCTTTAGATAATTTTTTATTAAAAAAAAATGAATGCGCACCAGAAACCAAAATGCGTGCGAAAATCTTAATTCAGATCCGATTTGACTCCATTCGGCTTAAACTCACAGAAAAAATGTTATTATTGTTGCATATGCTATATACTACATATATTTTGATTCTTTTCTCTGGATAAGCTGTTTACTTTTCTACTATCAAGTTCTAGTCATCTTTTCTATATTTGACCTGGTCATATATATTGAGACCTCAATTTTTTTTAAAAAAGGAAAAACAAGAATAGATTGTATGGAATAAAATGACTCGTAAAATTTTGATATTAACCAACACGAAAACAAGGAATATAATTGATTCTTGAAAAATCGGGATTTCATGAGCGCAGTATGTCTTTCAAGGTTTTATGAGCAAAAATTGATCGATACAAAAATTAGTCAGAATAGTTTATACTAAAAGGATTAAAACTTGTTTTAATAAAAAGCTTTATTTGAAATGAATAACTTGGGCAGATGTGAGAAAAACAGTCGGCAGAAATTATTCATAAATCTTCATCTTATCATAAATCCTTTTTGTATCTTTCATAAAAATTAAAATATTTTTTTCTTCAAAACTTGTCATAGGAAATGCCCGATATGAAGTTGTAAATAGATGTTGACCAAAAACGTGCTAAACCTATCAAACAGTATTTTGGTTTATAATATACGCCTGCGTCATTTAGTTAAACATTTACAACTAAGACCTCTATTCACAATAATTAGACGGACTTCTTTATAACTTAAAAATTAGAATTCTTTTCTTTTCTACGGATGTGATTCATTTAACTCAATTATCCGTTTCATGTAACATTATTGAGTAAACTTAATTAATGTCATCAAAAGTGTGAAATAATATATGTCAACATGTCTTTTTGATCCTTTCCTTTAGTTTTTTTCTCGATTGGTTTGTGATCCATCGAAACAAACTGAATATAAAGACTTCTCGATTCAATTCGATTCGGCTTTGGTCTTTTGTGTACGTGAAACGACTATTTCTTAAAGTAACATTCTCATCGATGTGATTATTGACAGAAGAGAATGGGATTCTATGTTGATAAAAAAAACATATTACCAAGATATCTCTGAAAATATTTCCAAATTCTATGAAACTCAAGATAATTACATTCACAACTCTGTTTTGAGCAGCGTGTAATATACTCTGTAAAGATATAAAAATCTTTACAAACTTTGTCTCAGTAATAGAGATTTTTTTCTGAAAAACTATGCCTTTCTCACTAACAAAAGAACATTCGTTAAGTTCGATTTTCAAAGCTTTCCTCTTTGAAAACGATTGCCTAAAAATAAACAACTTATTCCTAGTTTTCGAAATTAAGGAGTCATATTCATAATTGTTGGCTATATCTAAGAACAAGCAGAAAGCCTCAAATATAAAAATTACAATCAATATTTTAGGACCAATTTCAAAAAATAGATTATTTATATCATATAGGATTTCGCATTTTGCTAATTTTCTCAAAGAAAAGTTTGTTAAATGGCTAGTATTGACAAGGGTGTGTGTGAGTGGATATAGCAGTGGTTGAGATGAAAAGCTTAATTCACATCCACATCTCACAGCCTACACCCTTGTCAAACTCAAGTAGATTTTCCCGCAATATTTTGAACAGAAGCTTTTAAAATACCTATTACAAGTAAAAATTCCATTTGTTTGGGGGTGTTATTACAGATATTTCCTGTCTTTACGCACAGTATTCATCACAAACATAATCATCTACTCAGCTATCGACATTCTAAAATAGTAATTGTTAGAATATGCAATTAAATATTAGTAGTCTTGATCCTATGAGTCAGAAAATGTAGCTCTGATGCACTTCATTCAAACTTTGTTTCCAAGATGAAATGGGTGACTTCTTTTTTCTTGATTGAAACATATATTTATTGATAAAAAAAACAAACATTTTATGAATCAAAACCGAGTTATGTTTCGAATAGCTTATTAAAGCTCTATTCTTCTTCGGACAAAAGAATTTCCTTTTTCGATTCATTTTTTCATTACTTAATACACTGAGTTAAAAAATCAACATACATCACAAGATGCAGCGCGAAAAGCTCTGCAATCTACAAAGGACAGCATATTTAACAAATGCATTTTTTGTTTTCAAAATGGATAAAATTCTGAGCCACTAGTTTCTGACACTTCGAAAAAAATAATTTTTTGGTGGGTGTGGATATGGATGTGGGTGCGAGCATGGGTGCGAATGTGTTTTCTCTCAGCAAATGGCCACACTCCACACCCTTTCTATACATAAGGCTGTGTTAAGGAATTTATTGGAATTTCCAAATGTGATCAAAAAGAACGTTGACAATAGTGAAAAGTCTTTTGCCCCACCATATTTCATCGTGTCCACCATATGGATCAATACATGTCAATAAAATCTTTTCATTATCATTGATTTGTTGGACTGATTCTACGGCCATTTGTTTAAAACCATATTTCTGTGTCAATAAATCAACCATTTCATTCGATCGACTGGCAGCGAGGCGTTCTACACACCAAAGAAATGTATCTAAAAAATGTAAATATTTGTGGACTTTGAACCTGACCTACGAGTGAATTATGAATCTCCCATGCTGTCGTTAAACCCCAATCAATGTATAATATTGGAACATGGTTTGATTGTAAAACATCATTGTATTTCTGTAAATAAATTATCCTTAATTTGTTCCATATGTTTTTCAAGTGTTTACCCGAATCAAATCAGATGTTTCTAATGATTTAAAATATTTAGTCATGATTGGTAAGGGTAAAAAATCGAGTCCAGCCCAAAATGAAGGCGACATGCAAATAGCAATACCAAACACCGACGGATGGGAAAGAGCCATATGAAATGCTGCTAATCCACCGAGATTTGACCCTAAAATGTTTCTATGATCACGAAAGAATATTAACAACAAAGTCTGATACCTGCAATAACGGTATGTTTTACTGTAGATAATGTTCGATAATTTCTATCTATTCATGGCTTGACATACTTGACAATATAATTATTGTAATCATCAACTGCACCGTAAGTTTGTTTCCTTACAGTAAGAGAAGTACAATAAGTTCTCCAGTTAAACTTAAAAGTGTTTAATAATCTAATCAGAATTCGAACTATTCACGAAATTTTTGTTTCAAAAATCAATTTACTGTCGTTTTCATAGTGATGCTCTGTTCGAAAACCTTGTTGAAAGAGAGCCAACAATTATTTGATGAGATATAAGATGATTTACTACGTTTTCACTAAGTAGTAATTACATTAACAATTCAAAATATGAGATTACAAGACAACGTCAATATACTTTGATAAAAAAAGGATTCAACCAGTAAAGGAGAAATTACACACGAATTCGGTATATTTATTTTGCTGCTACTCGAGTGGTTGGAAGTGCAGAAGCGTCTTTAATGTTTGCCAAATCTGAATGAGCAGCATTTCGACGAGTCAGAGCAGTCTCGTGAAAATAAAATCTTAGGGGAAAAGTTATCGAAAAACGGTGAAAATATGAAAATTAGACTTTTCATTAAAGGTTTTTGGGGTATATTTTCAATTTTGAACTCCTCTTAGGAAATCTTCTTAACAGAATTTTGAATAAAACTATTCTAGTCCTTCATGAATGTTCACTTGATCATATTAAAATAATTTCTCTCCTCTGTTGCAACTCTAAAAAAAAGCAATCCCTTTTTGAAAAAAGAATTGAGAAAATTCAATGAAAAGCAACTCGATGTTTTTCCATATACGAAGACGGTCAAAAATTAGATTTAAAAATTGATTATAATGGCACTATTTTAGTCTGATTTTAATCAGATTCTTCACCTTAAGAATCAGATTTTATTTGATTTTAGTCTTTCTTTTTGAATATATTTTAATCAATTATTTAAATTAAATCATTTACAATTGATTATTAGAAATCGATTTTAATTGATTAAAGTTTGCTAACCGATTAAAATATATTAAAATGACTAAAATCAAATGAAATGTGGTCCTTAAAGCTAAAAACTCTAATTAAAATCAGCTTAATATAGTGCCATTATAATCAATTTTTTATCTGATTTTTTTACCGTTTTTTGACATGGATTTTTTGAACCTATTTTAAAAAGATCAAACTAAGATCTATTTTACTAGTAGCAACAAAAATGAATTCTTTGGCATCGAATTGTTTCATGATATGGAAATTTATCGATTTCTAATGCTGAAACTCAAATAAGATCTTGTGTAAAAATTTCTGACAGGAAAATTCTTCGAACGATTTACATCATTAAATACTCACAAGGATGTTCTTTCACAAACAGAAACTCTTTGAAATGTACATATTTTGAGATCTTTCCTTGAAAGATATGTCATTCTGAAGCTTGAAAACGTCAAAGTAAAAAGTACTAGTATTAAATATATGATAGAGCAAGTTGGCTGCTCTCATAAGTTTCACTTCGTCAAATTCTTTTTTTTTCAGTGATCATAATCATCGATTTTCTTGCAAATTCAATATAAACTTACCACATCCAATGTGAATGTGTATATTCTCGATTACGATCAATGGGATGAATGGCAACAACAATCGCTTGTTTAGATTTATTATTGTCATGTATTTTGGATAACATTTGTCCTACCTGAAAGTATCACAATTATGTTTAAGATAACATCTAGTCGTAGGTAATTTACATTCCAAGATTTATTCGCCACACCTCCATTCCAAAATACCGTTTGACCATCATTCATATAAATGACGGGATATCGTTTTTGTTCATTGTTGGTCAAATAATCAATGGGTACAAAGACATGTATTTTTCGTGGTAGTTGATCGTGTGATACGCAAAATTCATCGTAGGTATGAAAATGACCAGCAGTAATACCCTTATCACTTTCATCATGAAAATGGCATTTTTGACCGTCGATTGTAAAATCATGCTCCTTCGTAGCCATTTTCTGCTTGTCGCTTTCTTTTTTCCTTCACATTTAATAAATAAACAAAATCGGAATGTTCCTCAAAGTACATTAGATTCACTGTCATGTTGAGTCACTTTTTTTTATACCTGATACTCTTTCCAATACAGTTTATTTTATGGATCATTATAAATCGGAGAGCTTGATTTTTTTTCTCTTCTCGTTACAACTGCAGATTTAGAGAAAATATAAGTCATTGCTGTTGATTCTTTGATTTTAATCAACAATGAGTCACTCAATCAAAATTTTAGTCTGCGATGAAATCAAGAGGAAAAGGCGTACATCTTTAATAGAGTCCTGTAGCCCTATCCTACTCGAACCGAGGGTCAGAGCTAGGATACGATTTTCGCAAGATAGAATAGGGTAGAGTAGAGTATGGCACCGTTTAAAACATTAAGATAAAATGCAAGGTACACAATATTTCAAACGAAATCGTCTTCAAACAAAGATGCAAGACTTAATGAAACATGCTTCATTTTCTCTATGTTTCTCGATTCAAAGTGGAACTAACCAGACAGTAATCATGAGCACATTGACTCTGATGTTCTCTTCGCTCGTTCGCTTCACTCCTAGTGGAGAAATGAAGAAGTGGAGAATTTCTTTTCAAGTCATATGTCTTTCTTTCCTAGAGATTTCGTCTGAAGAGTTCAACATCAGTGATGACAAGCGACCAAAAGTCGAACCTGAATCGATAAATATTGTTGTCTATCTCGAAACGACGATTGAGTTCTTGATGAAAAGGATTAATGAATAGATAAAGATCGAATGTCGAAAAGAACGAGTGTCGCCAAGATCGGTTGTTCGAAGCCAAGTTATTATTTGATAAGATTCTGGTCGAAAATCGTGTTGTTCAACTTATTGATGATCGAGAAAAACAGAAAAGATTAACTTAAGAACAAATCAGGTTGTTTGTCTTCAAAAGAAAATCGAATTGAAGAAGACAGAGATGTGATTGAATTCTCGTCAATCAACAAATGAAAGATTTCGAAAATAGTTTCATTGTTGTTGGATATATTGATTAAATATGAATTTGATTGGTGAAAATCATAGAGTGTGCGAGCATCTTCTCTTTATAGATACCTACAGCTCACACTTATCTCTCTAAGACTGACTATATGATACTAAGTGATTTTGATCAGAAGAATTGAAGTCCGATCAACCAATATATAATAAACGAAATGTAATGACTAATCTTCTTTGCTGTAATAATAGACTTGCCATTCAGAATTCTTAGTTTGTTTTGTTTTCTTTTTAACAAAATATATAGTTTAGATTTTGGGTGTGGTGTGCGGTTGTGAGTGTGAGCATGTCTGAGGATGTAGGTCTTCTCTTCAATCACATCCACACCCACCGAATCTTAAAAAAGGAAATCTAGTAGAAAAACTGGCGGTTTAGCTCACCTTATCTTTCTATTAGCCATAGTATCCTTGTACAAATTGAGATACCTTTCAGCTTTGTTAAATAATTACTTCAAATAAGACTAGATTCAAGGAGAAAAGAGTGTACTTCTTCGTACTTCTCGGTATTTCTAGTCTTCTGAATTACAAAAGTATGCTCTGTCTCCGTTGAATAGATCACACTTATCAATTTTTAAGGAATAATATCATTATGGAAAAAAATTAGCCAGAGCACAGTGTGGATATTATTTGATATTAAGTTCTGAGAGTTACTAGAGGAAACGTTTTGAAAGATATCTTCGTTTATTCTTAATTCTAGCACATATGAAAGGTGACAGACTAAAATAGAAAATTATTAATGCTAGAAACTTCAAGAGCTATATGGGTTTTACATCATATGTCTTCGTAGAACTGAAGTAATAGACTATTTCTCGAAAGAACTGATTGGCTAATTGATATGTTAAATGCATCAGGTTTTTTCGCCGGTTAAATCAGGAGTTTCAACCGGTCGAAAAAAATTCGTCTGATGTCAACGATACTATATACAGAACTGTAGCCAAGCTCATGAACTCGATCAAAAAAGAAAAGCATAAATAAAAATTCTCTGGACAAATGTTTTGAACGAACGCAATTCTGTGTAGTTAACCAGAAGAACTACTTCGAACATGTGGTGAAGAAAACTTGTTTTTATATTTCTTTTCTTCGAAATTTCATTACTTTTGGTATGCTGAGTGTGGATGTGAATTTGGGTGGAGAGTGCGAGTTTGGGTATGAGTACGTGTGTCGACTCTAGATCCACCCCCATATCCTCCTACATTCAGTCACACCCGTTCTCAGGTTATGATATAGATAGACTCTTAGGATTTTATTAGTGTCTTATTTTATTCTTTTTAACTTCAGTTAACTGGAAAATAATTTTAAAAGCAGATTTGATTTAAAGGGTGAGAATAAGTTTTGTAGTTATTTTCTTACTTCTATATTTTAGCGTGAGTATGTAGCAACATGTCACATTTTTTTCAGAAAATATTCCCCCATATGTTTGACAATTTTTTTTATAGAGAGTGAATTGACAAAACATAGAGTCTTGATGCTACAAATAATCTCTGAATCACATAGAAAGCATCTTCGGAGAATGAGTTAGTGTATTAAATTAAGACTTATTTCTATGTATTTGCACGTTTGCAAAAGAAAAACTCGTTACATGATTTGATAGTTGATCTCAAGTCCTATTAATAGCAAGTAAATATTTCCTTATCAACCTTTTTTTTTGTCAAAAACAATTATCTATTCGGTTTCGACTCGAAATTCTTCAAATTGTGCAAAATTCCAGGTGCTTTCAACTACGTTTAAAAAGATTGATTATTATTTTCATGTTTCCATAAACTCTTTACTGATTCTCTGTAACGTCAAGTGACAATAAATTTGTTGCAATATGTATTTCTAGATATTCTATTGTTTGTAAATACCTAAGGCCAAATGTTTTTAAAAGAGTAGAATTGATTTAATTTTGAACGATTGTCTATCCATCATGTTAATGAATTCTAAATTACGTATGTTCAGATATGATTAACAAGGTAAGAATGAAAGTATGTCCGACTGAAGAAGCATTAGAAACGAAGTCTGTAGAAGATATCATGGGCTAACTCAGGACAAATTAGCATCTAAAAATGATTTTGCTCTCAGATACAAGAGAAATATCATCAATACCAAGCCTTTTGTTTCCTCATCAGCAAGTGAATAACAAACTCAAAGATAAAAGTACTTTCACTATAACAATCAAAAATCTCAAGCAATATGCAAGATTTTGCAGTGAAAAATTGATTATATAATAGGCTACAGACATAGTATGTAGTTTCAACACACATCAATAGAAAGAAACATCATGATGTATGTTTGATTTGATCTTATGGTGCAAATAATATGAATTGAAAAATTCTCAAGTGTTTCACGGTAAACTGAACTATTGTCAAACTGAAAGCTCGCTATGTTCGGAGTTTTCATTCTCACTCGAGTAGAGCTTGATACCCAGGAACTTAAAAGATAAAAAAAAATTGTGGTTTTCATGAATTTTATATCGAAAACATGAAAAAAAAATGTCATTTCGGATTATGAGACGGACAAAAAGATGCATGTATTTCAAAATCATTGATTAAAATGGCTTTGAAATATGTGCATGTTTTTGTCTGTCTCATCATTTTAATAATTTTTTTTCATTTTTTAATTCCCTGGGTATATCCATATGTCTCGTCAAAAACTATGATATTTAGAGGACTCTTTCACTAGCACATAAACTGATTTAGTTTAATAAAATCTTCTGTACAGACTCACCATTGTATATTTTGATCACATACAGATTCTTCTTCCAAGTGAACAATTAAGAGACAGTCGTTAAAGTTGAGAGGATTGCTCTTCACAAGTACGCGAGTTCCAGGCATAATAATCACTTCTGCCTCGTGTGGAAACGCTGAGTAAGCAGAAATATCTTTGCCATGCATCACTTTTATGGCGAATACAACCCCCTTTCTGCCGACAAACGGTTCAATGACATTGAGAGCCTTTGAACAGGAATTCACGCTCCACCAAGTTTGTAGACCATTATGCACAAAATTAGAATTGATATTACCCGAAACGCCTCGCCAAACAGTATCATTAAGCGACGGTAATTTTTCCAGAGCAGTAAGGAATAGCTTTAAAAAGGCGAACCATGGCTTCAGTACATGTCGTTTTTCATTACGAAGTGCTTTGTTAAGCATGGAAAAAAAATCGGTTTGCATTGAGTAAAGATATATTGCTGCTGATTCATCCCATGTTATGAGAGACGAATTTCTATTACAATATTGTTTAGCTTCAGCAACATAATCTATAAGATTAGAAACTGATGGAACAAGTTTTTCTACAGCTTGTTCTAATGTCATAACAGACAAATGTTGGTAACCGTATATTGGACTGTGATTGGCTTCTTGAAGTTCTGAGACATCATCGTTCACAAAACGATTGCTGTTCATGGGCGTCATACTTTGTGCCATTGAATTAACGATTTCCTATTATGAACAGAATTAGTCAACCATAGCATAAGCTACATTTCTACTGCTAGACCCTCATCCTGATTTCTATCTACAATAGTATGTAATGAATAATGCATTCCGGCAGGCTTCATTGGATAAAATGATATCGTCCTTGAAATTCATATTTCTATCCATTACTATTTACTCAATTTTTTCATAAATATTAAATCTTGAAAAAACATTTTCTATAACACTACCCTGGATTGTCCAGAAAAAAATTCGATTTTAGATTAAAATACATCTCAAATGAAAGTTTTACTCAAATTATATACTAATAAAAAGAAAATTCGACTATTTGGGTTATACCCATATAAGACGCTGATTTGAGACCCTTTTTAATGCTCAAAAGACGAGTGTGCTCAGTGTTTTATCATTATCGTATCATCAATTTCATTGTTTGAATTCGTAGACATTGCAGAAAATACAAACAATTATAGACTATACACCTTTTGATATTGCATCGACGGGAAAATGCTCTATGAAAGGTACTGATGCTAATTAGCAGTGTTTTGACATTGTTTACCGCTGAATATGAAAATATAACAAGATTTTTTCTCAGGATGTATGCAGTATCCGCCTGTTCTTCTCTATTCTTAATCGAGTTAGCAATGAATTAGGAACGGTTTGTTGAATGTTATGATAGTATCCTCACATATCACTTTATATTAACTAATTTTGACCGATTTTTATGGCAATACCTAATAAGTTCAAAGACAATTCACCAAAAGAGATGATTGATTCTTGCTTTACATACATCTCAAATCTAACTAAATGTGAATCAATTTAAACTACTGACAAACGAAAATATTCAATATTTTGGTATCTTTTCGTAAATACTTGGTCTGTTGAAGTTTGTAAATATTTCTATGAGATTTCCACAGGCAATATATTTCATTTTTTATTAAGACTGAGTTGCTCCAAATAAAATCTACACTTCGGATATCATCGAAAATTTCAAAAAACTACAGATATAAGATGCCAGTTTTTTGACATCTTCTCCAACCTACTACGAAATCTTTCTACAACAATGACGGTAATCCTATTTCACTCAATGTTATTTTTGGACTTTTGAACGTTCAAATATGAGAATTTGAGTGTGAGCGAGTCAGTGGGTGAAGACAAGATCTGCACACCCACACCTATAACCTCATCCATGTAAAACTAGTCCCGTTTGAATATAAACCTGGTTTTCTCATTTATTTTCGATTCCAAGAATATAGAAAAAAAACTTTCTTTCGAATATTTGTATTTTTTATTCAGCAAATCAATGTCTTTTCATAGTAATAGTCTTATTTTTTATGATTGTATCTAAGTTCTATTGCTCTTCCTGCGTATTCGTAATATCTTCTCGTAAACAGAGTTATGTGCAATAAAAAATAAGTTACATTTATTTAATTATATATTTCATGGTCTCCATTGATGAATTCGATCATCGTTATTCTTTCTTTCAAACAATATTAATATTAACTATCCTTGGTAACACAATGGAGAAAAATTAAATGATATCAGCAATCTACTTACGCTCAAATTATGCCTTTAACGTTTGATGATAGTTTTAGTTTGATCAATGATTGAGTGTATTACGCATAAATTACTGAATGAATGTGGCTAGGTTTTCCACTAAGCGACACTTTTTCTCAAGCGCTGTTCTTTCTCGTGATATTTATTTTCACCTTTCTTCTGTATTGTCGCTGTCACATGATGAGCAATGATAAATGTTTATTACCGAATAAAATTACATATGAGTATGAAAGATAGAAAACTAGAAAAGTACAACAGTAGGCATGAGTAAGGTTATGAAAAAAAAATCATCAGGATTCTTTCAATTTTTGGAACTGATAAATTAGACAAGATCGTCATATCATCTTAATTCTGCAAGGATCTATTGCATCTTGTACCATTTAATGTTAACAATATTCAATATGATTTTATTGTTTTGCTTCAATGATTTCGTTTTTTTCTTCACGTACACAGAAACATAAGCACAAATAAGGACAGAAATGAAAAAAAAAATAAAATGACAAGCAGCAATTAGAGAGACTGTAATTACCCAAGTAAAAAAAATTGGAAAAAATCTGATTTTTTCCTTGTTAGAAATCGATTAAAATGGTACTATTTTAACCAGAAATTAACCAGATTTCTAATCAATATAATGATTAAAATCAGTTAAACTTCTAAAAAACGATTTTTATCAGTTTTTTCTCATTTGCGAACATGAAAAAAATGATTTTTTAGTAAATTAAAATTTTCAAAGTTTCGTTTGACTTAAAGTTGATAATTTTATCACTTTTCTGTAAAATAATAAAAACTGATAGATAATTTTTATAAATTTGATTTTTGAAAACATATATAGAAATTAAATTATTTTAAAAGATTTTAATAAAAAGTTACTTGATTTTAACTAAGGGTGTGGGTGGGTGTGGGCAGGGTGTGGTTCTTTTTTAAAACACTCATACCCACACACCACCCACACTCCACACCCACACCCATACCCATAAAAATTTCGCAGTTACGCGCAACTGCGACGCAGTTGGTAAAAAAGAGGCGACATGGGAAGTAACATAATTCTGAACTGCAAACAAGAAATCCAGCAAGCAATATAGAAAATATCAGTAACAAATCTCAAATTTCCATTGACCACTGAAAGTAAGATATTATGTGGTGTCCTTCAGTTCCAACATCATATGTGACGACGAACCGTTAACGTTATAGTACCTAAAGTTCGATCCAATATCATAAACTTATACTACTATAGTTATCATTGAGTCATCTAGTCTTCGACTTCAGAAAAAAAGTGGATTGCATTTGGCTACTCTACGTAGAGCATTAGTGAAACATGTCACTTTGAAGATGTAGGTGAGTTTGATAGTGTGTGGATGTGCTAATGCATATAGTTGTCGTTATTAGTGATGATGAGTAGGTATCTGTGAATGATGCTCAACTGTACATCCTCAAAATTACAAGTACATTAACGAAAGAAGATAAGAATTTCAAGTATGGTTTTGAATTCAGTTAAATAAACACGTTGTTGTACAACGAATAAAGCTTTTACAAGGCGAACTCAATCATATTAAAAAGTCAGACAGAAAATATACAAAAAAAACAGATGGACATCTGATCTACAAACGACGTAGTAAGTATCAGAAATAGGATTTTGTTCAAGGTTGTGATTAGACATAAATTCTCAGATAAGCTTTGATGTTTTGTCGACACAAAGGACATTTTCGTAGAGAGTGACCACAAGGTACGCATGTTGCCAAATGACCACATGGTATACAAGCGAGTTTTCTTTCTTCTGTCAAACAGAGTGCACAGGGATTCGACGGTGATTTACTATTTTCCGTATTCATTTCATTGACTTTTGTTGGCATTTGGTTTGATGATGATGGTTGACAAATGGGACCATTGCTTATATTGATTAGAGATGATGAATCAGTTTCCATCGCATCTAGAATAAAAATTGCTACTTAGAATAAAAAACTCAATATGATTCAATCAATAATGCTTACTGTTGTTATTTGACTCGCGACGTTTTGCCATTTCTATGCTGGGTACAATTATGTTTTCTTTATTTCCATTGATACATTCGATCTGCTTTTGTAGAATAGTACAAGCGATTTTCAAATCATTATCGCTGACAAAATCATCACCTAAATTAAAATAAAAAATGATGTATGCAAGACCGATTGATGAACGAAATTATACCTTTTAGTCGAAGTTGATCTTCCCAACAACGTCGAATGATTGACAAAGAAAAATTTTGGCTGAGTAATTTTTGTGAAATAGGCAAATCAAGACGTGCAGCAACCATACGTCCACACGTATGTTCGTCAAAGATATTCTTTGGTGTTGTCATAGTCTGTATGTTTCCATTATTTATTATTTCACGTTCTAGAAAAAAAAAAGGAAACGTTAAATTTATATCGATATTTCCCTTACTAACAGATTCATCACAACTTACGTTGTTCGAGTTGCTTCGCTTCTTGAATTTTACGAAGAACGTCATCACCACAAAGCTGTTTGATATAAGCACAATGGGGAAAACAATGAGCATGCTTCATCACTGGATCGTCGTGTGAACTCCACTCATGCAAAGAACCATTGCAATAGAAGCATGTCACGGTGTTGTCTGTTTCACTATAGAAGAAACCAGCTCGAACAAGATTATCTATGGTAGGTAATTCTTCCTTGGACCAGGTCGCAAAGGATGCTTCACGTTTTGGTGTTTCAGCATAGGCACTGTGATGGGGAGAAGCACTAGCAACGTTACCAACACGTAACAATTCAATGTTGTTCAGGCTCGAAGAAGGTTGATTAGTGCTGTTTGTCGATGATTGATTGATAATAGCCGGTGGCGATATGGATACCTCTTCAGTTTTTGTTAGCATGGCTATTACAAAAGGACATTTCGGTGATAATGTTCGGTGGACTTCAATTGGATCATCGACGAGTGGTATCCATTGTTGACAAATCAAATCACAATGTAAACAAATGACTCGATCGAGCACATTGCATCGATAAAAACCAGCTTCAATCATTTGTGCACGAGAAGGTGATGTTTGATGTGGCCAATTAGAGAATGTTCGAACACGAACTTGTTTAACAATATCGTTTTCAAAAATGATTTTTTTACGAGAACACTTTGATTCATTTCTTTGATGAGCTGTTTGTTTGATACGATTCTGTGCCGCTTGAAATGAACGAACGAATGAACAGGATGGACTACGCTGAGCATGAATTAGAAATGGAGACATGTTGGCATCCCAATTCGATACTTCGAGTCCACAAGTCCCGCAGCGTACAGTATCACCTTGATTTGTATAAGAAAAACCTGCTGCACTAAGAGCATTCATCGTATGAATGTCACATTTTTTGAATTGAGCACATTTTTCACGCAATACACGAAGTTTATCACTAATAGCAGTCGAAGATAGTGATGTGCGAGTTGCAGATACAGAGATGTCAGAAGATGTATTGGTTATATTGATCAGAGGTACTGCCATTCCAGAAAAATCAAGTTGAAATCTTAATAAGCTGAAATAAATTCAAAAGAACATTAGTATATTGATGTTCAATAATTGAATTTCATAATTAAAGATTAAGTATGAATAGTTCTATTTAGGATTAATCTTTCAAATTTTATTGCTGACAAAAATATTCCTTGAGAATTATTTTGTCAAGAACTTTTCGAAACTTCTCGTTTCGATACTTTTTCTGACAGTGAAAAGATTTCTGTTTGAAAATGTGCTTTTGAAATGCATGGAATCAGTCGGGGAAATCGATTTAAATATACAGTATACAGGCAAGGTTCTACTAATTAAATCGATAAACATGCAGTGAAAACAAATTTTGTTGGATGATTTCCTTCAGAAAAAAGATGTCTTATGTAATTTGCTCTTTCAGATTGAACAGGGTGTGCCTGAGACTTACTTCGATACTTTTTTGTTGAATGCGAAAATGTTTCAGTAAATAAAATAATGATTATCGAATGATGGTCTACTGCATTCAATCACTATGTACTGAGGTTGTTAAATAGGGGCGATCATATCTTGCTAGGCTTATTCCAAAATCTACTGCATCACTTTGGGAAGCTCATAAGGGAAATACTTTGCCCATGACGATAAGAAATGTTTGAGTCATATTGGAAAGAAAAAACAAAAAAGGCACATGGGAGAAAAGAAAAAAATGAGTCATTTGTGGGGAAAAAACCATGCATCATGTTACTTCAAGGCAAAACAGAATAGATGCAACAGGCGTATATATTCCTGTTTCTTATTCACTATTGAACTCTGCGAAATATGCAACGTTAGAAAAAGGAAGTCATTTTCACTTCCGCTGTTTCCACCTAAAATCCTACGAGTTGGATGTGGGTATGTAGGTAGGCATGGATATCCACAATATAAAGAAAAATATCAATTGAACAATGATCAATCATCAACTGTTGTAAAACATTCTGTAAAAATGAATCACAATTTAAACTTCCATAAATCAAAATATATTGGCATATGATTCTAATGAATAAAAACGTAAAATAAAACAGTGATGTATTCTCGGGATGGTGAAAAATTTTCATAATTGCCTGATGATGACATATGTTTGTGTTGAAAAGTTGCAATAAAAAATGAAATTTTTGTGTATTTTCATCGTCATTTTTAAGTGCTGTTGCATAGTATGAAGTCAAAAAGAACAATACAAAAGTGAACAACATTCGAGGAACTAAAGGTATCTTGCACAATAAGATGCAAAGAGAAGTCAAAAAAAAGTTTAAACTTTGATGAAGACCAGTGAATGATGAATCAGAGGAGTACTGGAGAATAAATATTGAAGATAGATGTAAACAATCGAATTCGCTACCATTATGCAGATGTCATTAGCATAAACTAGGGTCTGTAGTTGATAAGATCAATCTTCTCGAAAGATTTGGTTTTTCTTCTTTAAAAAAACTCTTCTAGAAGGATTTCGAAAGCGGATTCTGATAAAGTTAGTCTTATGACACTTATTAACGCATTACCTTCCAATACTTTGAAACAGACAAGAACTCTCCTTCAAATATCATATTTGATCTTTGCTGACAATCAGATCTCTTTTATTAATCAATGAGGGATCGATCAGACTATTTTTCATACACTTTAATAAACGCTTAATACATTACAAAATACTACAAGAGCTACGGTGTACGTCCGGGCATTACTGATTCTTTCATTCTATACATAGTCTACACTCACGTCCAATATACACTCAATTAGTTGCTTTCAGTTCAGGTAGTTTCGTTTAAATTAACTACAAATCATCTATATAAGTTTCAAAAAAATTTTTCTGTTTAATTATCATTATAGTTGACTTTTAAAATTGCTACAGAAGGGTGTGGGTGTACCTAAAAAGAAATGATACTCACAACCACACCCACACCCTATTCACATATTTGAGGATCAATTTTTGTTTTGTTTGAATTCCTCTCTCCTATAAAATAGAAAATACTAATAAATAAAAGAAAGATACTACGTATCGCTTTGTATTCATACAAAACATTGGTTGATTTCAAAATTTCTTTTGTGATCTTTTAAGTCACCATTTCGATCTATTCTCGACCATGTATAATAACATGTATAAAATAAACTTTTTCAATATTGTTAGTTTACTTCGTGAAATTGAAATAAATTTTTGAATAAAATGATCAATACCATTATTTCTGTTTCGAGCAAAGTATGCAATAGTGGATTGAGGCTCCACATAGATATAATACACATGTACAACAGAATTTTTGCCAGTTGATTCAATGGTTAGAATAATAATATGGAATACAGAGATCGATGCAGCAGATCGTTTCTCTGTGGATTGGTTATTCTTGAAAAACAAGTATAGCCTGTTAGAGATTTTTCATTTAACGTATTTTTGTATTGTTCTAATGAGGCTAAGGAACATATATGTGTTCCACAATTCAGCTCTATAAGGATTACGCTGACAAGTTTCAAAAGAATGGTCATGAATAACATCATATATGAACAGCATGAGAATAGATTTTCAATATTTTTCAGAAACAATTCACTGCTATGCGAGATTTGTATATGAAAAATGGTCAAGGATTTGTACTTGTATATTCAATAACTGCTCCATCAACATATAATGATCTTATTGATTTACGTGATACAATTCTTAAAGTAAAAGATACATTTGATGTAAGAAAATTTTTTGTTTGTCATTTGTGATATTATTTATATACATTTTTTGTAATAATTAATATGGGTACCAACGGTACTAGTAGGAAATAAATACGATCTTGAAGATTAACATGTAGTTGGAAAAGAATTTGGTAAAGAATTAGCACGCTATTGGAAATCAACATTTCTGGAAACATCTGCAAAACAAAGAATAAATGTTAATGAGGTTCAACTTTTTAAAATATACTTTATAAAAACAAAATAATTGATTTTGCATATGATTTAGATATTTTTTGATCTTGTTCGTCAAATAAATAAACTAACAGCAGTAACTAAAGATAAAAAAACGAAAAACAAAAATTCTGGTCAGACTAGTAACCGAAATTCATCAGCTCCAGATAGAACAAATGATATTGATATCTAACAAACAAATGCACCAAATGAATTTTTTATTGATATTCGTTTTATTTTCTGTCGAATTCAAGCAGCAAATATTCTTTCTAGATCTAATTTGTTCTATACATATGAGATATATCATTCATGTATGCGTTTGAAAAGCAAATCACTCTATGTAAGATAATAAATGCGATATTAAATTCCTTCTTTCGAGTTTGACTATTTTTGCTTTTCACTTAAATTGTATGAGGATAAAATCAAAAGATAAACAATAGCAAAGAATAAAATAAGCTTTGTTTGAATTGATGAATCTCGAGATTTTGTTGTCAATTTAAGGTATTCTTTTTTCGAAAAATTCAGTTATCTGAGAAGATATTCTAGGCTGAATGGACGATTGCATTGACGTTAAACAAAGCAGTCTTAAAAATTCGGACGAGAGAACCATCTTCAATTAAACGATCGTGCTTTCATTGAAAGCTAGTGTATTGCAGGTTATGAACCATGCTGATTCCATTTATAACGATTAGAAATCTCCTTAGGTCTTTATGTGTTATTTTTCCAAGCTAAAAAGCTTTTTGCCAAAAACAGAAAATTTTTCTGTTTCTTTTGCACAAAATACAACCATTTTAGTGCATCCAAGCGATACATAACAAAGTTTCACTGTGAAAATCTTCAAGATGGTATATTATTTTATTTAAAATTCATGCTTGGAAAACAGAAAAGATTATTGACTGAAAAACAATTCGATAAACTTTATAATCTGAATAGATCACAAATGATTTTGGCAAAGGTTTGCTAGCCTGGAGAATCAGCACATAAAGGTTTAAAAGAGTTTCTCATAATTATGTTCGAAATCAACTGGGTCGATAGCCTCTGAACAGATGCTGAGATTGTCCCTGCTCAGGTCCACATTGCAATGCTGTTTTATTTTGAATATTTCAAACTTTTATTTATTGTTTTTTTTTGTAAGCTTGTCAATAATTAAAATTTTCTCTGGATAACAAGTAAGAGTGGGTGCGGTTAAATAGAATGCCAACACTCACACCTCACACCCTTACCTTCTACTCAGTCACATGTATGATACAAGAAAATCTATTTTGCATTATGCGTATGCAATACATTTCTTCTCGAAGTATATTGGTAAAAAAAATATTTGGTGATAAAAGAGATACAACAATGACTGTCAGTCTGCATTGAATTGTATATGATATGACCGTCTACATGAGACAAAAAAAGAATGATTCTCGTCCGCGGACATAGCTGCCATCCTTATAAATACGTATTTGTATAGTTGAAAGTCGTTCATATCTTCTTTTCAATTTTCCAAGCATGTCATTCTTGATGAATTTTATTTCAAATAAGTACTATCGTTCACAATATAAAATACAAGGAATAAAAACGACAAATGTAAGTATACGAATAATAAATGAAGTATTCTTTAAAACATGGTTTAATTTAAGGCTAGAGAATTATGTCAGCCAAAAACCAAGAGTCTTATCCAACACTTTACGCGTTTCGACAATTTACCCGATGAAATTATTCTTATGATTTGTCGTTTTTTGTCTCCAATACATGTAATCGAAGCATTTCTCGATTATAACTCTCATGTGTTTTCTTGCATATCCAAATATCATCAAAAAATCGATTTGACCGAATGTTCTTACACGGATTTTCAAATTTATCTAAATTTATTTGCTAATAAACGTCTTCAACCATCTACGTTAATAATAAGCAATATTAATATGCCCACACAAATTGCACTGTTTTTTGATGAATTTTATTCATCAATAAAATTTTGTACTAATTATGTTCGCCGTTTGTCACTGTTAGAATGTACAAAGAGCAACATCTCCAGCTTTGAATCACGTGTAGAAAAATTTAGTTTATTACGATCTTTGCATATTGTCGAATCTATATCGATTGAAAAAGAATCGTCAACTGACTACGTGAAAATCGAAAGTCTTCGCAATGTATTATTCAATAATAATTTGAATTCACTCGCAGAACTTGAATTGAGTATAAAAGAGGGCATTATTCTCGATAAACAACAATGTCCGAAACAGCATCTCAAACAATTGACCATTACATTACAAACAATTGATGATCTATTTATACTATTCGATGGTTTGATGCCTAATTTAATCTTTCTTAATGTTATCGTACGCAAATCTAGCGCACTTAAACGATCACCGGTACCAAGACTTTGGCCGCGTCAATTGATGATGCATTTAACTGAATTTCGAATAAAGACTGAAGCACAGGTGATAATTACATTCGATCATTTACGTGGAATGGTAATGCCTCTTATTCAACTCGAAAAATTCACACTCGATGTAAAACAGTGGATTAGTAACGAGAAACAATTTGTGAAAGGCGATCAAATAGAAATGCTATTTTCCCAATTTATGCCTCGACTTCGTCAATTTCATTGTTTCATTCAGACAGCCCATAATATCGATATGCAGGTAAACTATTCCATCACTCGAATACTAAACTTCATTGATATGCATGATATTTTCATTATAACTTTTTTTTCAGACTTTTGCAACGCTAAGCAAACGTTGGCCTTTAGCATGCAAATTGAAATCGAATGGTTTATGTCAATATTTGTACACAATTCCATGGTCATTCGAACAACTTGACATATCGATGTTGGCGGATGATGATACAATTAGTATTTGTCCGAATATTCGATATCTAACTGTTGATGTACCATGTACAGATTTATCACGACGTTTTCCAAATATTCATACACTCAATGTTCTGGTCGAATACAATATCTCTGGTAATGACCATGAGAAATTTCGTCGACTTCGTCATTTGAAAACAACTAATATTAATATGATTTCGTTTCTTCCGACAAAACGTATTCAAACATTGACTTTACTTGAACGATTCAAATTTTTGAAAGATACAATAATTTATTCCAATGTATTACATTTGATATTGGAAAAGAATAAAATAAAGTCGTTGAATACTGTCATCAAGCTTGTTAAATGCTTTCCCAATCTTCGTTCACTCAAAATTCAACTTAAAAACACTGATGAATACTACAATTGTCTTGATGTGTTGCTTGATGGTGAACATTTGCCACATCTATGGCTTTTCAAAACAAATTGGATTAGTCGATTCGGCTACTGTTCGAAAATATCAGTATGGATATCTGCCAACACACCTTTGAGATGGAGATCGACTCCATTTTATGGATATTGTGATTATAATGAATTAACTATTTGCCTGTGAAAATACTTTCGTGTAGAAATTCTTTATGTAGATTAGAACTGATTGTTTCTAATATTGTTTGTTCTGCTCTTGTATCATTTCTATTCATTAATTTGTTTCATTATAAAGTGTATATATTCATTGTTCAAGCACGAATATATGTTAGTCAACATAAAAGGCAACAAATTATCAGAACTACTTGATTATCTTTATTTCGAAAAATCATTTTCGAGAATGCGATAGTTATCAAGTCGCAGGAGCCAAGAACTTGAATTTATGTACGTCTTCAAAAAAATGTGGAAACTACGAACACATACTTAATTGAGAGTGTGTGTGTGAATGCACGTGAGAAGTAGTATAGATATGGATGAATACCCGAAATCCACTTCCACTCACATCCTTCCTACAAATCCAAACCTATTAATACCCAGCTTTTGTACAAGTTATTTTGCGTGAAATAATGCTACGAATCAGCTTAGTACTTCCATGCAATAGACAAAAGTATTGAATATTAGTGTGCTCACTGCGACTGTATTAGGGACCATCTTACACATAACTTTAGTGAAAACGAAACGAATTGTCTTGGCTTTTTTGTAATAGTTTTATTTTCATATTCTTGTTTTCATTCAGCGACAAAATTAAAAGTGATACAGAATGTTTCATAAGTCTTCAGAGATGATTAAATGAATTGCAATGCAGACAAGGAATAATTTCAGAGCGAAGGACTTTCATATGAGCATTGAGTATTCATATCAAGCTTTCAAGTGACATATTGCCGGATAACATCGTCTACTTCAATAATAAAAATATACATATGAGAATGTGAGGATAAGTTTTGTGTAATTGATCAAGATATTTTATGAAAAAAATAATCAAAAACACTTTTTTTATAATTACACATATTAGTCTGGTTACACCAAAACCTTATTGAACCATCATGTATTTGTTGTTCAACACATTGTGTTGATTCACTAACTCTATTAGAAATCTTATCCACATCATTGCAAGTTATCGGCTCTGATTCTTTGCTAAATAAACTGTATTTTGCGTAATTTTCATTGAATAAGTCAATTGATGTTCAGTGTGCAATAAATATGTAAATTTAGCTTCATCTGCTTGAGATCAAACTTGATCATTAAATAATTCATCAATAGCTCGAAATACAATCATTGCTAATTGATTTTCGTTATATATTCAACGTTTTCATATATTTTTATCATTTCAATTCAGTTACTATAAAGGGTGTCCCTGAAATTCTGAAGTAAATTTAAAATGCATCGTTCTCGTATTTGACAAAAGCAAACTGTTTGAAACTTTGGCAGATTATTGTGCATGCTTAGTACTAAATAACTACAAAGTTTCAGTTATATAACTTGTACTATGGATGAGAACCAATAATAACATTATCATGTGCTATTTTTCCAATTATCCTGATCATCTTCCGGGTGTGCCAAAATGTTTGCAACATTTTTTTATTTTGCCTATATCTGGGCATAAGTAGATGATGAAATCTTGGATTTTTTTAAAAGGATGCGCCATGAAAAGCTCTACAAAAATTGTAATAACTAATTCCTATTAACTTGTTTTAATGGTTTCCACTATACTCAATATAAAAAAACCTACATGATAGTAGTACTTCTCACCATGCTGTGCGTAATAAATAAATGCTTGGAAGACTTTTTTTTGTCTTTCAATAGGAACTTGTTTCTACAACTTTGGTAGAGCTTTCGACAGCGCATCTTTTGAAAAACAATCAATGTGTTTTCGTTTTCTCAAGCTGAGATACAAGCAAAATAAAATGGTCATCCAAACATTTATTTATTATGCACAGCATGGTGAGAAGTACTACTATCATGTAGGTTTCTCATTTTGACTATGATAGAAACCATTAACACAAGCCAATAGGAATTAAGTTTTACAATTTTTGTAGAGCTTTTCATGGCGCATCTTTCAAGAAAAAGTTCAAGACTTCATCATTTACCAATGCCGAGATATAGGCAAAATAAAAAAAAAGTTGCAAATCCGAAAGATAGGAAAATTGAAAAAATAGTACATGATAGTCTTATTACTGGTTCTCATGCATAATACAAGTTATATATCTGAAACTTTGTAGTTATTTAGTACCAAGCATGCACAATAATCTGCCAAAGTTTCAAACAGTTTGCTTTTGTCAAATGCGAGAACGATGCATTTTAAATTTACTTCAGAATTTCAGGGACACCCTTTATATCCATACTGGTTATAGCCGATTGAGATGAATATCTTTTTACGAATTTTATAGGGTGTTAGTGTGGATGTGACTATGATTAAAAAGCTCGCCATACCTTGGGTTTTTACTAAGCACATCGAGATTTGAACAGTTTGTTATAGTGCCTCTATATTATTGAAAAAATTGTATTATAATGTGTAGAATTAGCTACTAAGTCATCTTTCTTGAAATAAAATTGGTATCTTCCACTAACAATACTCTTAGTATTGTGCAAACATAGTAATAATCATTCTATTTACATGGTTTGCAGTAAGAGGGTGTGGATGTGGGTGTGAGTATGGTTGAACTGAAGACCCTATCCCACACCCACACCCACACCATTACTAACATTTTATGTCAATAAAGGTATGTAAACGTTTGTTTTTCTTTTGAGCGTATAATTGAAAAAATATCCATCGAATGAATAAGAACAATTGCTCTTCGTTTTTAATAGATTAAGGATATCGATACATGCTCTAAGCAAAATCAGAATTCTGTGTTTGTGCGCCTGTGAATTATTAAATAATATTACGACATGATCGGCATTTTCAAAATTCTAAGAAATGTAATCATTGTTGCAATTTACACAAGTAATTGAATAAGGTTTGTTTTATATTGCTCCACGGTATGATTTAAATAATTCAGATAATTTTTTTCTTTGAATAAAGAAACAGCCAATATCATAACACTTCAAGAAACCTGTTATATTTCAAATTATGTATCAAAAAATGTGACATATTTCTATTTCGATTGATCTTCGATTATTAATATGTTTCATCAAGATTATAAAATACTTGAAATTAAACTATTAATGAAGGTCTCCTTAAAACAGTAATGCTACGGTTTCGAAAATTTATCAGCTAGTTTCTGCTGTATAGTCTGCAGCTTTTCTCTCTAAAGTTTTATCGCATAATTTGTTCACAACAATCTATTAATCAATAATTTCAGATTTATATGTGTTGATTAGCACACGTTATTTTATGTCAAATTAGACAGCAAATCTATACAGAATAAAAGAGCAAGGCTTGTGTGGTTAAAAATCCAAGATGACTGCTCTTTTGAAAAATGTGCTATATATTGTGTTAAATATATATACAACAAAACTTAAACACATTCTAATTACACTGTCATATCTTACAATAAGCAGATAACCACCAGTACGTAACAGTTTTAACATAATACAAGTGCGAATATTCACATTTGAATGTAGTTTATTTCGACCGTTACTTTGAAAGGACACTTTTATTCGTTCATTGTCAACACAGAATGAATAAATAAGATTTTCACTATAAAAGAGGACATCTAACGATAAAAGAGAACACTAGTCATCCTAATTTGTTTCAATACATGTCTAAGAATAAAATTTTAGTCAAAAGGATGAGTAGTTATATAAGAAAGTTTAAAGTGTTAATAAATGAAATATTCAACTATTTATATATTTATTTAAAGTTAGTTTTATTAAGAACTACTTGATTAATTTCAAATGAAAAAAGTATTTGAATATATAAATGACTATGTTTAATAAATAAAATATCCCTAGTCGAACTTGTTTTCAAGTTCGTGACATGACTTGATCTCAAGATATGTCCATAATGCATGACTTTCTTACTCAAGAAGTTCAAGAAGCTCATGCAAATTAGATAAGAATACTCACTAGCACGGTGACTAAAAGTAGTAGATAATTTTTTTTCTTGGGGCGATCTGTTATCGGCATGAACAACATTAAGAAAGAGAAGTATCTACAACATCCATTCGTACATGTTTTCGAGAAATTTCGTCTCGTATGCTCTTGACATGGCTTGTCTCAAGATGTGTCCATAGAGCATGACTTTCATGATCCAGATGTTCCAATATGTCATGCATTTGACAAAAAAAATTCGACTAGGCATTTATTAGAATAAAATAATCTAAATCATATAAAAGTTTTCTTCGATGTTCTGTATTTATTCATTTAAAAATCTTAACAATTTATTTTCTTTTGGATCAGAAAATCAATTTATCATTCCAATTCTTTTTATATCTAATGAACCTTACCATCCTTCAGCAAATTTCTAAAACATTTTACAAAATTTTTTGTAGAAAAAGATCTGTTTTTTTGTCAGTTTAGTAGGGATGCGTCAACAGATATTCAATTTTGGCAAGATCTGTTCTTGAAACATTGGTATTTTATCGCTAAACCGACGTAATGTTGAGTAGAAAAGAGTCAACACTGTGACACTAGCAGTTTTATTGAAAGCTTAACGATCACATACTACTTGCTACAAATGACTATCACACATAAACATATTTAAAAAAAAAGCACAAAAGTGCAAAAGTTTTTATTATTCTTAGAAGATTGTGGTTTTTTTAACTCGTGATAATAAAGTATCTATTTTTCTTTTAAAATTATCATCATCGAAAGAATCATAAATATATGATTGATCGTTAACATTGAATAACACTTGATTTAACAAATCAGTATAATAAGGTGATTGACAAGCATTCGCACATATGAATGCTCGGAAATGTTTCAATGTCGGATCAAATTCATATATAACTTGTAATAATGAATCATTTCGATTAGTAGTCATTTAATATTCTCGACCGGCATATTGGCCAATAACAAATGGATGAGAATTTAATGATCGATCATATACGATAGTAGCATCAAGGACATAATCATTTGGATTGTCGTCCTCATCTTCTTCTTTATCTTTAGCATCGGATGTTTTTACTGGTAAATTAAAACCAATTACGTTAAACATAATTTTACTCACAAATAAATCAAAATTGTTAGGTGATGACGAATTATTTTGTTTCATTTTTATTTCTCAATGATTACGATTAGATCGATTTGCTTTCGTAATGCCAAATAATTCATACCATTTCATCCACCAATTATAAATACACTTTTGATGATTGCATACGGGTCTAATTCATAGAGATTCTTAAATATTATCATTAAAAAATTGTGTGCATCATCGATTGAACATGTTGATGAAATATTGATGCGATCAGTACTAGCAGGGTGAATGAAAATTTTATATTCAAGTTCTATAACAACGGCGAGACAAGATGCAACACCAGATGTGGCGAGAACTATGGGATGAATGTCACCAGTACCCATTGGTACGTTTCTAATCACGTCCATCTAATCTTGTCGTTTTTAACAGATAATGTATACTATGTACCTCTGTTATTTTTTTCTCTTCTTTTTTCTTCTCTATAGCTATAGAGTATTGTTTGTTTCTATTCATATCGATTGAAACATATTTCGATTTTGTCTCTCACTGATGTATACATAAATCAGCGAATCAACACGTGTTTTTTCGTTCAAATTCTATTTGAATAAACAGCTCTAGTTATATTCATAGTAAAACAATCTAGTCTATGTGATTACAAGAAACAATGATTTTTATTTAATAACCTAACAAATGATTACCTATTCGATACATGAAACTTGCAGAAGGAAAAATAAACTTAATTAATTAAAGTATATGAGATACAATAATGAAGAGAGTTTTATATGTATATATAGACCAACAATTGACTTGTATTTGATGCTATACTTTTATTTGAAAAAGATGAAAAAGGCAAATTTTTTCTTTACTCTTATGTTTTCTTTTCATTCTATAGTTATGTATATACGAGTATAGGTATTCAATGTTCGGTCTATATTAACAACCATCATTAGAACTTGAGATATTATATATGAACTATTAATAATAATACTTGAAATATATAAGCAGAATTTGTAATATGATAAGTCTCTTTTAATATTAAATCTTATTTATTTTTTTCTATTTTATTCCCTTGGTACATATTTCGATTAAGATCATTTGAAATAGGATCTTGTTCATAGGAATGTCTGACACCACGTGCGTTATATCTTTGACCAATAATAATATCTATTTTTTCTATACTCAAAGAATCACTATCATTCACAGGAGTTTGATGAGTAACTTTCAATATGTTATCTTTTCCTGTATATTCCACGGCAATGCTTAGAAAATAACTAAAGCTAAATGACGTACGATCGAACAATATTATTTTTGTTTTAATCATTTCGGTCGAGAATCAGAACATCTGCATTTAAATGATACATTGAAGCATATTCTCTAATAAGATAAGAAATTTTTTTTATCAACATCTAATGCTCCTACACTGTAAAAAGAAAAGGTACTTTACGAAACCAAAAAAGGATCTGTCCGCGGGCACAGC
>CAJNOP010000237.1:162106-175352 GCA_905250075.1 Rotaria sp. Silwood1
TTTAGATACTGTTTCCGTACCCATTCGTCTTGCTCAATCTATTCAACTTGCTCCGCATCATGAACATATCGTTTCCTTATATGCACCTGTATCATCTGCTTTATCTGTTTCTTATACACCCGATCGTGTTTTATGTACGGAAAAGCAACTTGTTATCTCGGACGCTATTTTAAAAATAAATCGTTTTCATACTTATATGCTCATTCATAATTCGGTTAACACTCCATGTACATTACGGGCACATACAATTCTCGGTCACATTACTTTTTTCCCTTCCCAGGTCAATCACGCTCGGCAGTAAACGGCCGTTCACTAACCAAATACGGCGAAAAACGGCAACTGTTTACGTTTGTCATACACGGCACCAGTAAACGACGATTTACAGCATATTACCGCAATCGTACACAGTGCCCGTAAAAGTTCATCGTAAACTACTAACGTAACAATACGGTGAGCATATACTCTGGTCGGAAAATAACGTAAGGCATCGTATACGTCAGCCGTTTCCGGTGATCATTTACAACAGTCGTATATGATGCTTTACGGCATACTACGGCGATTGTAAACATTAACCGTAAAATATCATCGGAAACGACCAGCGTGGTAAAACGGCGACTGTACACGCTGGTATTATTAAATGTCGTAAAACACAGTGTACGGGAGCAGTATACGCTAGTCACTTACGGCGATAGTAGACGACATTTTATGATGATTTACGGCCGATGTAAACAATTGCCATAAACAGTCACCGTATACGACTTCTGTAACAATATGCCGACTGTATACGTTCATCCCATAATATCGCGACGCACCGTCTTTGTTTATTGTAATTCGTTCGATATAGAATCACTATTTGTTATTATATTTCATCAGAAACGATCTATCCATGGAGAGTTACGCCAGCACTCACACATACGGCAATCGATCGATAGACCGTTTCCGAGAACCCTAGGATACGCCCGACCATCGCTATCACTTGTGTCCACAATAAGCGAGAAAAGTGCCTCTTAAACATGATTAGCCGGTTTCAACTGGTCCACGACACCCTGATTTGTCAATCTCGATGAGGGAACTGGAAGAAACCCACACATATATCCATCAATCGATAGAGCACCCTCGATAACCCAGCTCGAGCATTATGACGACCGTATACGGCCGTTTACGGCGCCGTATACCGCCGTATTTCCATGTACCGTATTACGGCCGTATTTCGCCGTGTCGTATACGGCCGTAATACGGTACATGGAAATACGGCTGATTTACGGCCGTTTCTGGTCGCTATAATGCTCGCTCTGGGTTCCTTTCCTACCCCCATAAAACTTACTTCACTCTCTTCATCAAAAGATTTATCATTTCATGGTATACCATTATTGTCTTCTATTCAACCGTCTTCTACTCCCATTACTTCCGATCTTGATTCGATTCTTCAAAATTTACTATGTCATATCCTTGACGATAAAGAGAAACTTGATTTTTTGACTATTCTTCGGCAGCATTCTCGTGTATTTGACTCATCTAAACATAGTATTGCTAAAACTCACCTTCCTCACGTCATCGTTACCGGCGATCATCCACCTATCACTATCTGCCCTTATTATCGTACTGTTGCACAACGTAAAGAACTTCAGACTGAAGTCGACAAACTGCTCTTGGACAATATAATTCGTCCTTCCACTTCTCCATGGTCTTCTCCTGTCATCCTGAAGAAGAAGCCTGATGGTACCTATCGATTTCTAGTAGATTTTCGTCGACTTAATTCGATAACCGATAAAGATGCTTATCCACAACCTACTGCTGAGGAACTAATTTATCGTCTCTCTGGGCATAGTTATTTCACTAAACTCGATTTGAAGAGTGGTTACTTCCAAATCCCTATTGCCGAATCTGATAAAGAGAAAACTGCTTTTGCCACTCCTGATGGACATTATGAATTCAATGTACTAGCTCAAGGTCTCATGAATGCTCCTGCTAGCTTCCAACGCGTCATGAATAATCTAATAGCAACTGGTCGTTGGGATTACATAGTAATTTATCTTGATGATATCGTCATTTTTTCTCATTCTCTAGAAGACCATAAACGTCACGTCAACGAAATTTTATCTATCCTTGATGCCGCTCATTTTAAAGTTTCTCCTTCCAAATGTACAATCGCTGTTCAAAAAATTGAATTTCTCGGTCACATCATTACACCTACTACTGTTGAACCATCTTCAGAAAAACTACAAGCTATACTTGATATTCCACCACCTTCTACTTTGTCACAAGCGAATCGTTTTCTTGGTAAACTTGGATACTATCGCAAATTTATACCTGATTTTGCCCGCATTGCCGCACCTTTACATAAAGTTACCAATAAAACTCGTACTAAACGACATGAATTTTATTGGCATCCTGAACAACAAGCTGCTTTTGAAGAATTCAAGAAAATTCTCACTACCGCTCCGCTTTTTCTTCATTTTCCTGATCCTTTGGTACCCTTTATTTTATCTACCGATGCTAGTCTTACTCTTATTGCTGGTGTTTTAAAGCAACAAACTTCAACTGGTCTCAAGATCTGTTATTATAAATCTCGGTTGCTCTCTTATATCGAACGTCGATACTCCGCTACAGAACGTGAAGCACTTGCTATATGTTGGTGTCTAGATCAATTACTTTCATGCATTGGCAACTCCTCTATCCTTATTGAAATCGATCACAAACCACTTGCCAACGTGCATAAAAAGCATTCATTTGGCAATAAACGTATTGATAATTGGCTTTTAAAATTACAAGATCTTTTGCCTCAAATTCTTGCAATAAAATATCGTAAAAGTGTTGATAATGCTGGTCCTGATTTTTTTAACTCGCTGTGAACCATTGGACTCCTCTTTATCTACTATTCCTTCTTCTCTCGATCTTCCTGGTTCTTCTTCCAATTCTTCACGTCCGCTACCCCAACGTACTTCATCCATTCGTTCTCATCCATCTGATTCATATTGGTCATCTGGTACTGAAATATGGGATCCAATTGTTCTCTCCCCAGTCGTCACTCGATCCAAGTCTCGTGCCGTCTCTCGTCCGCAATCTCCTAATCGTTTATCTAATGACAATGATGCTGACGACTATTTTGATGCTCTTACTGGTACTGCTGTTCCGACTTCTTCTCCTACTACTACTACATCCTTTTCTTCTAATAATTCTCCGATCGATCTTAGTCTCACTCGCATCAAAACTGAACAGCATTCTGATCCACAGATCTTACATCTTATTCAACAGCTCCGTAAAAACAACTCGCATTCTCATTTTATTTTAAAGGATGACATTGTCTTCCGTATCGTTTCTGGTTTGGATACCACTCATTCCTCCCATGTTCCTTACCTTCCAAAATCCCTTATTTCCTTAGTACTCCGTACCTATCACGATCATTCTCTAAGTGGACATTTTGGTGTACACTGTACTCTCTCTCGTATTTGTGATCGCTTCTGATGGCCTAATATGCGTGCATCTATTCACAATTATATTGCTTCATGTACTCAATGCGCTCGACATAATATACTTCGTACTAAGTCACCAGGTCATCTTAAATCTATTAAACTTCCCTCCGACGTATTTCAAGTCCTTCACATGGATTTTTGGGGTCCTGTCCGAACAGCTTCTACTCGTGGGAATCGCTATGTCATCATTCTCACGGATAATTTATCTAAGTACGTTATTGCTGATGCACTACCTGACTGTACTGCAAAATCCGCTGCTCAATTTTTTATTGAACGATTTATTCTCCACCATGGTGCTCCTGAACGCCTTATCACTGATAATGGAACCCATTTTAACAACCATCTTCTTCGTGCAATCACTTCTTCCATGAACATAGCTCATGCCTTCTCTGTCTCTTATCATCCCCAAACTAACGGACAAGTAGAGCGGTTCAACGCTACTTTCGCCGCCCAGCTTGCAAAATATTGTGATCCGGAGCAATCAGACTGGGATCTTTATCTTCCTTCTATTGTCTATGCATACAACACCAGTATTCATTCCATCGCCAAATTCACTCCTTACGAACTTGCTTTTGCACGTTCTCCTAAAAGTCCCTTTGATTCAACATCACCTATCCTTATCCTGCCTCCCGCTCACATCTTTTATCCTTATTTACAACGCACTCGTCGTCTCATTACCGCTAAAGCTCGTACAAACATCCTACATCATCAGTCATACTGGGCACAACGATATAACCAAAATCGTCGTGATCCTGTCTATCGCGTTGGTGATCTTGTTTATGTTCAAGTATCTACCGATCGTACTAAACTGGACGCTCGTCGGCTTGGACCCTTTATTGTAATCCAAACTTCCGGTCAGCAACACTATCTTGTTAAAGATAATCTTACTGGTCGTACCGATTGGTATCACGTTAACCAGTTATATCCTGTCATCGAACGTCATCACTATTACTGATTTATTATTCGTATCTTCATGCTTACTCTTGTTAACTTTTTACACTCTTCTTCTAGTGTACTGATACGGGTAGTGGCAACCCGCACGTCTTTTATACATATTTTTTATTTTTACTCTCATCCTTCTGGATTATTCTATCTCCTTAGTTCTCAATATCGTACTTCATTCCTCACTTATCTGTATCATCATACGACTCTTCTCTCCTGGCATTATGCATTCTTTTTCACCTTTTATCTTCTCTCTCAATAACATTCGTTGTTCTTTTCTTTCGCTCACACATCATTCAATTTATTCGTCACTCAACAAAAAATACACTTTTTTTCATCCGGTCATAATGGCTATTGTTGTTCTTTCTACGCTGCTTATGCTGCTTTATCCGGTCAACATCCTTGCAGCTCTCATCAACACGAAACTTCTTTCACCATCTTCGAACGTACATGTCGATGTTATATATTACCTCACGGCTTCTCTCGATTCTCATGCCCAACAATTTCAACATACCTGGCGCGACTATTCCATTATTTTTCTTCTCGTCACAGTCATTGGTGCTTGTCTCCTCTTTTGTTGTGGCGTTACAATTATCTGTATCTATCGTCGTCTTTTAATGCAACTTCTTCGTCGTACTACACCTGCACCTCCTAATCGTCAATCTAGTTCTCCCTATACCATCACATAATCTCCCACTTCATCCATCATAACAACTTGTTACACTCTCGCACATTTTATTCAACTTTTCCATTACTTTAAATTTTGCTTGCTTACCATGTTCACTGCTCGCTTGATGGGGGGAGGTGTCATGGCCGATGGCCATGATAAATGTTCTAGATGAACTTCTAAATACTCTTCGTTGCATTCTTTGCTTCTTTTTTTTTCTTATTCTTGTTCTTTTCTCCCCCTCTTTTTTCCGCCTCTCTTCACATGAGTCACTCTCTGAGTAAGAGAGCATGGTTGACATGCGATACATGAGAGGTGGATATATATATATTTTGTTTTTTTTGTTGTGTGTGATTTTTGTGCATTTTTTTTCCAAAATATATACAATGAATGTTTTGCCTTGAAGAAGAGTGTATTTTATAACATAAATCACGAGCATCTAAGCGCTAGTTGTCAGATTTTTCTCTGAAACATGCATTTACTCGTAACCGCTTTCGACTCATAAGAGTTCGGACACAAAACCATGGAACCGCCATGCAAGGATTTAGAATGCGAGTAAACGCATAAACTTGCATTGATATGTAATGTGGAGAATAAATTTCAGAATGTCTACGTCTACATGCCAGCACATAAACGTGCAGGTGACCCATTTCTACGCAGAATTCATTTTGTTTCTCTGCCAACATATTGTCGCACGCAGAAACTTAGAATTTGGTAAACATTCATACAAGATGTTTCATAAGTCTTGGAACGCAACATAATTCGTTTATATGGACACATAGAACATTGTTTAATTATTATATTTCTATATCAGCTTCAAGTACTCGTGAAGGCCTTTCAAATGTTATATTATTAAATAACATCTTTCCTTATAATAATACTAATGTAATGATAAATTTTTCGAAATCGACTAATACGATTTTTTTCAAAAGATTTTCTAACAAGTAACGCTCACCGCTTCGACTCGCTTGATCCTCGACTGTATTATACGATTGGCCGAAGTCTCCACCCAAAAATCACCTGATTGGCAGAATTTCGCACCCCAAAATCATCTGATTAGCTGAACTCCTAGCCCGAAAAAATCTGATTGGTTGAAATGGGTGTGGGTGTGGGTGGGTGTGAGTGGGTGTGGATGTGTGCGTGTGGGTGTGGATGCGGGTGTCAGTGAATGATAGAACTACTACCAACACCCACACCCACACCCACTCACACCTACCCACAACAGAATTCTATATTACCATATATAATATGGACTCCCCTTCGATAAAACAAAATTCTGGTTAAAATTTAAAAAATACAGCGGAATTTTACTAGAATCTCCATAGAATTCTAGTACATCCAGCAGAATTCAAACTTCATCACACATAAGTCAATCGTTATCTAAAACTTCATACACACACCATAGTATATCAGAATTCTGCTTAATACAGAATTCTATTCAGAAGTGAAAAGGAACAACACAATTGTACATTATTACATATTAAAAAAATGTACAAGTCTACAAAATTCTGATACAACATCAGAATTCTGCTCTGAATTTAAAAAGCAACAGAATTCTACGTTAATACAGAATTCTATGCAAAATTGAAAGAGGGGCTGCAGAATTCTTACCAACAGAATTCAGAATTTAAAAATCCAATTGGTAAACAATGGATTAATCCAGTAACATAAATTCCCAATAGCAAACAAACCACTAAGCATCATTAGATTTTCCATATAAGAACGAAAAGTGTAATTTTACGTAATGTGAATCTAATATGCATTTTAGTTGCAAAAATATGTCTGACATTGTCTTGTTCATCTCTGCTTCATTATCTGAACTTGATTCGAGTATATTTAGGAAATAAGATTTTCAGCTGATAATATCATTTAAAAAATTTGGTTTTTTTCTTCTTTAGTAATTATCTAGTAACAAATGATCGAGATTTTTCACATCTATCATATTGTAAAACATTTAATAATGTTTCAATCTTATATTGAAATGAACTATTGAAATAAATGTATAATTATTTCAAAACGAAAACGAAATAATATAACTTTTACGATTGAAATAAAATAGAAAACAATTATCTGATTACATCAATTTAATTATTGAAAAAATTAATTTTATTCATTTCAATTTTTATTTTTATTTTTATTTTTTGTTTTTATTGATGAACCATTCTATGACTTTTTTTTTATATCTGCAAATGTATTCAAATCTTCACTGAAATGACAATAAAAATTCAACGGTATGTAAAGCATTCAAGAAATCTATGTAGAAGAGTAGAGACAATTGTTTGTTTATTTTTTGAAATAAAATTCATTATTTTACAGTATATTTCGTGTTTATTGAATTTATGTGCGAAAAATAAGTGAAAACGTTTTTCTTGTAACACATCTTCACAATGTTGGTAAAGACAGTGAACAAGAACGTATTCTATCGTTATTAGTATTATAAGGAATAGACAAGTTTAATTCACACATAGATGTAATCAGGGACGAAATAAAAACCACAAATGATCTCGTTCATATTAACTTCAATTCTTGAAATCTTCTTTACTATTGTAAAAATCTTTAAATTTATAATTGATTTTGCTTTGTTACAGTTAGTATTCTTTTCTTTCATCTGTTTCAAGTATTAGTATATAGTACAGAAATATTACTATTTCAAGAAATAAATCAAATAGAAGTAGAAAAAGAAAAATATGACCAACATAATATCTGTAAATCTCTTGCAATAATATGAAATAATCTGAATTTTTTGTAAATCATTCTTGAAGTATGAAAATTAAAAAGATTATCATACTCTCGAAATTTGAATCTATAAAAATTTCTGTTAATGTGTTTTTATACAACGGGATTTTTCGTTCTTCTCTATAAAATCAATATATTCACTCTATACTATGAAGAATTTACAACAAGAATAAAGGATTCAATTCATTTTATTGATATATTAAGAAAATTTCAGAAAAGTTCAAAAAGAAGAATTGATTGTTCCACAAAAGAAAATTGTGCACTGAAATTGATTTCTTAACCAGTACAATCTTGTGTGCTAGTATTGAAACGAAGTCCTTTGGCACAGGATCTTCGTTCTAGTCGTACTGCTGTTAATGAAAATAAAAGTTATTAATATACGAAAAAAAAACAAAACAATTTTTCTGACTATCTTACATCCGTTCCTGTCCAAGCATTCGAAATATTTTCCTTGGTCATGCATCTCATTGTCACGAAATTTGCCAGGAGCAGAACAACTAAAATATCCTAGAGAACAGAAATTTTTTTTTATGGTTTATTAAAAAGAAATATCAATAAATACGATCATCACATTTGACGCTACGATAACCCAATAGACAATCACAGTAGGCAGTTCGTGTTGCACCAATCACAATTTCACGACAAGTAGCATCATTCAAACATGAAATGGACGAACAAACACCCGAAGTTCCTATAATAAAACTTTTTTTTCCTTGAAATTAAAATAGAAGAAATATCTTTACCTTGTATTTCACAATATTCTCCCGAGAAACCAGCTCGACAGAGGCAAACACATTCATACGAACCGTTTGGATTTCGAATAACACCAACGCCTTTGTTTTTGCAAACAATATTTGTACATAAATCAGTAACTGAACAGAAAAAAATCAAATGGAAGGAGTAGACTGCGATAACTAGTAGAACAAAAATATCTACCTTGCTGGTGCTCACACAATATACCATTATAACCACTTGGACATTTACAAATGCCATTGATAGAAACACCACCATTGTGACACGCTAATTGAGTAGTTGAAGAGGCAGTTGCGGTCATCGTCGAACTTGCCAGTGGGACTGATAAGGTCGTAGTCGGAGCTGTCGATGTAACTCTTAAGTCTATAATAAAAAAATGATAATTATCATTTGAAAAAAAAACAAATAAATATAATTTAAATTCAAATAAAAAACCAATTCTTATGTATTACTAACCACAGTCACGGTTCGTTGTTAGCGCTGGTGCACCCGTACTTTGGTCCAAGCAAAGACATGCATAGTTCGTGTTCAAGTCAGTAGTCTCAAGACATGCAATTAGCTTTCCAGTTGCGTTGCTGCATACATTTAGTTGAGGATTGCTTCGATGGCAAACACCTGTGAATATGAAGAGATTTTTTCTTTTCTTTTGCTATATTTTTATTCTCATACGGCAAGGTCTATTCTCTTCGTATCCGCCTGGACATGTGCAAAATACACGGTTGGGGTCTACCGGGATGCATTGGTATCCATTTTCCATTTTATAAAAACTATTATCCAGCTGACAAGGATTGTTGCCATTGCAGTCTAAAAGAAAATGCATAAGATTATGTAAGTATATTTTATTATTTTTACCAAATAATTGTCCTGATGAATATAAAAATACGGTAAAAATCAGAACGACAATCAACGAATTCATGCTTGTTCAAAGTTGTAAAATGTGAATGTCTTTTCGACGATTGATGAGAGTGTTTTTATATCTGAATAACAATTAATCATGTTTTATCTTTTCTTTTCAATAACAACTATATCAAATTTAAATGTTATTAAATAGGTTCTAAATATCAAAAATATTTCAACATTATTTATGATTAACATATCAAATATCTAAAAGAAAGGGAAGCTTTTGATGTTCTGATGGCAAAATATTTCATAAATATAAAATAAGTTATGGGGGAAAAGTTCGCGGCATTTTTCCAATCTATAGATCTTTGCAACTATTTGAGCAATTCCAATAAATAAATAGTTATTTTAAAGAACATTTCAAAGTCCACTAATTGTGTAAAAATAAAGGTTCTAGCTCAAGAAGTAAGAGCGTCAATAAAGAAAGTTTGTTACATGCGTTTTTGGTTCTCAAAAAAATAGCAGGTGGAGCAGATTAAATGGCCGCATATTGCATTTCAATTTTTCATCACATAATACTTTATATTAAAAAACAAAATATTCCAGAAGATGCCGTATGAAAAGCTCTACAATCTACAAAGTAAAGCTCATTTTGATTGTGGGTGCGGGTGTGGGTGTGGGTGTAGGGTGGGTGTGGGTGTAGGGTGTAGGGTGGGTGTGGGTGTGGGGTGGGTGTGGGTGTGGGTGTGGGATGGGTGTGGATGGGTGTGGGTGTGGGTATGGGATGGGTGTGGGTGTGGGTGTAGGTATTTCCATCATTCACATCCATACCCACACCCACACCCTTAATAGAACAGAAACAGAAATCATTGTATAAGATGATTGAAAACACCTAGAGACAATTAAACATTACATATGCAATCTTTTCCTCATTATAAATGTCGACAACGTAAGTGGCATATTGTCGTTTGTTGAAAAAAAACCTCTGAATTATGTAGGTGGTTCTATATGCATTCGACCTGCATACTTTGTGTCATGATGTTCTAGAAAACCGCGAGTTGTTAGAAATTCATTTGACTTATGTTATAGAGATTTATATCTCGAAATGATATAAAGATTTTCAAATCTTTAATAGGTTCTTAGATGAAATCGTTTATCGTTCTTATGTTGATAGAAATTCCTTTGCGAAAAATTCACATTGCTTCGCATCATATTATCTTCTATTCACATATTAGAAAAGGTAATTTTTTTTGTAAGAAACTCTCATAAATGTTTCAATTCAAAATGGATTAAATATATTAAACTCTTTTAATGAAAAAGAAGATTTTCTGCAAAATGATATTCTTAAAATAAATTTGATCTTCTTCAAAGCATGAATAATATAGTATATCAATAATACTACAGGTAAATACTTTTAAGAGAATGGAAAACGACATACTCGGATTGTATTGCTAAAATAAAACTAAATTTTTTTCAATATACTTGAGACTATAGAATGTAATCTGACGAAAATCAGAGAGAATCCTATAATTCTATTTCTTCTTCAGCTATCATGATAATGTAAGAATCTTGATCAAAATTATTCACTTCTGAATTAAATAGATAAGTAAAACTTTTGTTTCTGTTTTCTTGTGATCGTCTATGTCTTAGAACAGCTGAAATATGATACTAAATATCAATAGAAAGAAAAAACTTTTTTGGCTTAATTATTTATTTCTGTAAATTAAAAAAATTCATTCAATAGATTGATTGTTTGATTTTTTATTTTTTAAGGTGAAATAATCAAGTTCTAACTTTTGAAAATAGTCGTGGTGAATATTTCGAAGTTTATCAAACTGCACAAACAAGTGAAATAAACACTCATGTAGTGAGAAAGAAAAGAGAAATAAATTTCTGTTCGAAATACTGAAATAATTACATAAAATGAAAATGTTTTTCTAGTCATCAGCTACTCATACTAGGTTCACCGAAGATGTTACACGTCATTTTTAAGTCTAGTATGCACAGAATTGTTTTATAATGTTACCAACATTAACAAGATATACTAGAAGAATAATTATCTCATTTACTTTTGATTTTTAAATTGAAAGTTTTGAATGATCAATAGACTTTTTCGAGATAATATTTTGATAAAATAGGTATAATCTATTCTAGATGAAGTACTTTCTTCGAATATACATATATGAATTTATTGTCACATGATAAATAATAGAAAACGTTTTTCTCATTGTTATGTTGTTGTATAGAAAGAAATAGATACCATCTTATTTTATAACATGTCAGGTGGTTTCGTAACCTCACCCAATGAGAGTTTCTTGTGCTTCTTACTGCACGCCATACCAACGTCATCTCCTACTAATCCGGCGTAGTGCACTCTGCGTTTTACAAATGTTAGGTTTATAAGGTCGAGTGTCGATGCCATTGAAGTTGAAGAAAGGAGAAACATCTAAGCGCACATATACATACCCTACAGGTATGAATAATTTCGGTAAACACTTATTTCAAGAGTATGGTAAACTTGGTCTCAATGTTCGATAATGTCATCTGTGTTCATATGTTACATTACTTAAATCAAAATATGATTATTATCAGAGAAAAATCTTTATAAATTAAGCTATATAAAAAGAAAAGTTTATGAAAGATCAGTACAGATGTATTGTATTTCTACATTGAAATTACTCTTCTATGAAAAAAACTTTCTATAATATTTAATTCAATTATCTTCATAATTATAAATTTTACTTTTATTAATCAACAAAAACAAAAGAAGAATTATGATCTAATGTATTGTTACTATTGAATCAGCTTATATAAATGGTAAAAATTGTACAATATTAATTGATACGGATGTAATGTATCCAATTGATATGTCTATTGATTTTGTATTGAAATTCTCTTTTTCATTAGATATGTTTTGCATGTCATTTGTATTGAATTAGTTATAAAAATCGTTTATTATATATTATTGAAAACTTTGAAGATGAAATATCTGCGCTTATCATTTATTAAGAGGATATTCAACCAGGTCTCAGATAAAACAAAATAGTAGAAAAGTAAAAGAAAAAATTTAAACGTATAATGGACGTACGTATCTGAAAATTCAAAAGAAAAATAAAACAATGTGAATATTCTTTTTCTTTAAAATAATGTTGCTAAACATGAAAATGTTTTATAATATTATTATGTATCCGATACAGTTTACTTTTAATTGATATTCTTACTATTGGTTTAATTCAATTGAAACATAAAGAAAACTAATTTAACGAGATAAATTTTTGATGTCCAATGAACGGACGAAAATCTTTAAAGTGTTTAGGTTTTAACTAATAAGGAAAGCTCTTCAGATGACAAAAAAAGCTTTCGAGTCTATATTTCTACAGTGGCAAACGATATATTGATTAGAACAGCCTCCGAAGAGACAGTATGGACGTTAAGATTTTACCGATATTTTGAGTGTGGGTATGGATCCTCTCTTCATTCATACCCTAAATTGACAAGAGTACAGGATATACAAATGTTGCAGTGTTCATGATTAATCATGTCGACTGATTTACATTGATAACTATAAGAATAATAGATGTTGGCCATGAAGTGTTGGTATGTAAGTGAATATTCTCTATAATAACAAGCAAGAACCATATTCTGACGTATATTCTATGCGAAATAAACTTCCTTGTATGGGAATTTGTCTTTCATTGCTCTGTTATCTTCAGTGTTACAATTAAATATTAAATAAAACAAAAGACAGATAAAGAAGATCTCTGATCGAAATGTATTTTTTTGGGGTGTGGGTGTGGGTGTGTGGGTGTGGGTGGGTGTGGGTGTGGGTGTGGGG
>CAJNOP010000237.1:183160-269398 GCA_905250075.1 Rotaria sp. Silwood1
CATCGGTGAAAGAAATTTTATATGCGAAAATATTTTACAAGGTAGTGCCATATCTGGTTCTACAGTTATTATTCATTCATCTTAAATTTCAAAAAAGTTTGCCTTTCGACCAATATTCAACGAAGATTCACCTTTATTAAGTAGTTTTATCCTTTATCAATATCCTACTTTGAAAGAATGTTCTTAAATTTATACTATAATAAAAAATAAACATCTAAAATTAGCTATTCGTATTATCATATAATTTCTAGAAATTCAAGATGATTTCTGAATTAGCTTGAAAATTAAATAGATAGAGTCAGTTTGTAATAAATGATTCTAATGTTTGTTTTTATAGATCAAAAACCCATTTTAATGACCATGTTTTCATTATTCACTAGAAACTGTACATGATAATGGTCAAAATGATTTGATAATGGAAAAATAGTCATTTTAATGACCATTTTTCAATTATTCACTTGACAGGGTTTACGTCAAAGATTTCTCCGATCCACTAAAAGTTAAGTATGTTTTATTTCATCTCGTTTGATTTATATCAAAAATAAGTGGAAGGTTGTGTTCCTATGTGAAAAGATTCCTTTATATATTAATTTTATCTATCCATTCAAACAAGGTAAACTTTCTAACTCATCACGAAAACATCTACATTCACAATTAATTAGTAGACATCAGTGCTTTCTCTAATCGGTTGAAGATGAAGCGTCAGTTCTTTTACAATATTATGTTTGGTTCATAAGAAAATTATAGACACGCATTTGTTTCTTTAAGGTGATGGAGCTTTTTTCGCGCTTGATACATATCGGTTAGTGAACAAAACTGTGTAAAATTTGGGTAACTAGTTGTACTTTACAGTCGATGACTGCGGAATGATACTTCTTGTTTTCAAACAGAATAAGATGAGTATATTTTTTTCTAGTTGAGTTTTTTTTATAGAGAAGCTATAAACTATTTCGTAAGGTGCTGACGTTATTTTTCATATGTGAGGCGTTGATCGGGGCGAAGGAGAGAAAGAAACTATGGATTGGCTGGGTTCTGTGTATCTTTTTTGATGATAAGTAGCCGTCGTATCAGTGAGGCGAGTGCTTCTACTAAAGTTTCCCAGCGAAGGAGCAGTGGCATTATGTAGTTGAGAATAGCATTTCATTTGTAAAATTTAAGTTTTGATGAACGTGCATACGATTTATATATTCAGACGAGATACTTGATAACTTGAGTGCTTTATAATACGTTATTAATACTTCGATTCTTGCTCACTTTTTAATAATTTTTCTTTTTGATCTTTGGGTTCGATCGCTTTTATCGATTAATGGAATTACGATCATGGATTCAATAGAAAGGTTTCACGTATGGGTGAGTGGCGATTACTTTGAACTTTTAGATGTGTTTCATAATTTACGTCAGTGATTGTTGTCAATTGGTAGTCACAATGTACTGATTTATAGTAAGTTTTCAATTTAATCAGAGTTTTTTGAAGAGGAAATCGTCATCTATTAATAACTCATGCTTTTTTTAAAATTTCGTCAAGCAAAATCTTCAAAGTGAATACAGAATGTGCTGAACTTCAAATGCTATTTGCTTAATATTTTATGTGAGAACATGGTAAACGATCAACATCAATTAAAGTGAGTAAACGTTTTCGTGTGACATCACAGAGAATTCATCTGAAGCAACCACTTAAAATCATTCTTCCAAGTTACGTACTCCTCAGTTTATGGTGATTTACCTATCCTGTTTGTATTGATTAGTCACTGCTGGAAAGAGATTCGTACGATTCCTTTTAATCATCTTGATTTTTATCTTTATTGATCATGCTAAATTTTGATTCTCGATCGAATTATCTTCAGGTTTTCTAGTTTCGCTCGTTTCTTAGTTAGTCAATATTGGATTCTAAGACATGATCGAGTAAGAATTTCGTCAAATAGGAAGCTCAAAACGTAGAGAAAATAACGGATGTGGCTTCTTCCAGCCTCTGGGACTCTACCATCCTCTTGTTAATTATTAAGAAATGCTATAGATAGCGAGGGTTAGATACATACAATTATGAAAACTACAAATCAATACTGCATATCTGTTTTCATAGACATGTGTCGCCCATCGATCAAAGTGAAAAAAGCATCTATTCAGTCATTCTCCGACCCCTGAAGACAGTTCGTGGTACTCTTGAATCACTCTATATATCCTAACCTTCAACCTGAAAGCGATATTTGAGGCTAAGAATCGCTTTCACATACCTTATCATAAACACTTGGAGCGGTTGAAGAGGTTCAGAATCGGTTTCATATACCTTATCATAAACCCTTGAAGCGGTTGATGAGGTTAATAATCGGTTTCATATACCTTATCATAAACCCTTGAAGCGGTTGATGAGGTTAATAATCGGTTTCATATACCTTATCATAAACCCTTGGAGCGGTTGATGAGGTTCAGAATCGGTTTCATATACCTTATCATAAACCCTTGGAGCGGTTAATGAGGTTCAGAATCGGTTTCATATACCTTATCATAAACCCTTGAGGCAGTTGATGGGGTTAATAATCGGTTTCATATACCCTATCACAAACGCCGTCGACCATTCATGATGCCCATAAACGCTTTCCAATATCGTTTCTGAGAGGGGCTCACGGGTATAGTATTTTAATCAACCCTTTTAAGACTGAGTTTCGAAGGTTTTATAAGAACGTTTATGTTAATTATCAACCCGTTTCAGGGGTTTATGAAAGTGCAACGTGTCGCAATCCCTTTAAGGATTTATGAATCTTATCAACCCTTCAACAAACCTTCCAGAAAGAATATTTAACGGTAATAAACTCCGTATTAAACCCTTTTTAGAGGGTTTATAACAGGGTTCATGACTCGTTGATAAACGGTTGAAAAGGGTTTGCTATACGTTGCACTTTCATAAACCCTTTTTTCGTTTTTTATTCTACGATGTTTTTTTTACAGTGTATGATGAACACTATGTTGACTATATATTTTCTTATTAGACGATGGAACACTTTTTTAATGAAAATGAACACCAGCTTGAATGTATAGTGCATATACGAAGGAACACCTGCTTAACCAATGCCAATATTTGTGATGATTAAATTACGATGTGGTTAAGAACAAATAAATAGTCTATTTTTTGTTGATACACATTTGTTATTTTTCTGTTAATTGTATATGAATAAGAAAAGTTATTGAAAATAAACAATTATCAGATAGAAATATTTTTATGTGTATTAAAATAAGATAGAAAGAATTTTGGGAACGTCAATTTTTAATTCTGTTCCCATTCCCATAGGAATGGGAAAATTAGGGAAAAAAGTCGTTCCCGCAAGACACTAGTGTGGGTGTGCCTGCCCATAGTGTAAATTTCTGCGAAAAAAACGCGTTCTGAAAACGCATTTTTCCATAGCTGCGAAACGCGTTAATGCTGACCGGTTTGACGCGTTTCACATCTGCTAAAACAAACGCTGTGTAACGGTTGTTTTTGTGAAAAATTTCGCAGCGTTTCTCAAACTGTGGTGTCGTAAATTCTAGATGGAAAAAAAATTGAAAATCGTCAATGACTTCATAGATCTTGAATTGCAGGTACAATTTATGTATTCGTTTACATTTTTTCATAGGGCTTTAGAACGATAACTTACATGAATTTTGATGCAGTCAAGACACGGATTCGAACAAGAGAACATAGGAGTATAAGACATGTATACAAACCGTTCAACTAAAATAATCTAATGATATAAGTGTTTATTCTACTGTCATTTAGAGTCCCGCGTAAACTTACTAAATTAGATTTTCAGTTTCCATTTCACTGAATTACAAATTATCATTTCTTTGGTACCTATGTCCAATTACGAGTGTGGTCTTTTCTTGATACATTTTTTATTTAAACTCTTTCAGATTTAAATTTAGATACACAATAGAAACGAATTTAATCGATTTACACTATTTAATATATAAAAAATTAAATCTCTTATATATAAATTTTAAAAAATTTGAAATTTAATCTTTTATTTATTTTCTTGATTAATAGATTTTTGTAAATGTAAATCCGTCATCGTTTTGTCCAATTACATCAATAAATGAAAGGAGTTTTCTTTTGTAAATCGAATCTCTTTTATTAAAAAGTCACTCTTACTTCAACAATGTACAAACTAAAATCATGTTTACTAGTATTGTACACAGTATCATTAGTTATTATCAATTAGTTCGAGTATGAACTCAAACTAATAATTATTCAAATTATAGATAACGCGATAATTCTTTTGTTCACAAATAACCAAAGAGAGTTGCTATACTAATTATATTAGTATCAGTCTTTACTAAATCTTTTCGAAATGCTCAATATTTAAAACGACCTGTCCACATAAAACGTGATTCCGTCACGCTTTATTTGTTTTATTTCATACAAATGACTCGATCTCTAGAAACCAATGCATTTGCAATCTTGGACAAAAAATTGTGCTTGTCAAAATGAGACACTACAAATTTGTCTGTAACTTCTCATTCATTACAAACGAGCGTGACGGAATCATCTCCCTCCGTAGACAAGTCGAAAACAATTCTTAAGTAAACCTTACGAAACACGTTTTCTTTCAATAAAAACGTGGTGAAATGAGTTTTTAAGTAAGAAGAAAATATTTTTTGTTACGCTTTGATGTTTTACATTAGTCTAACTTCGAATTAGGTCTAGATAACAGCCTAGCAGCCTAAAAATTTCCAAGACTTTGATTTTAGTCTTGCCTTCATAAAATCCTGGGTCATGATTTTCACGTACAAAAATAGTGCAAGGAGCAAAACTTTCAAGTGCTATTTCATATCATTTCCAAAGTAATTTTAAAGAATTTACTTTGCTTAACTCCTATGCTTTGTGTTGGTGAATTTCTGCAAGATTCTGTATGCAGAATGGATATATTTTGCATCATTCCAAGCAAAAACAATTCAACACACATTTGAAAAAGAAACGCGTTTTACGTTTCCCCCAATTTTTATCTGTGGAACGCGTCGCCTGTCGCCCAAAGTGCGTTCGACAGCATTTTAATTCGGAAACACCTCGAAACGCAATCTTGAAAAATACGTTTCGGACCGTTTCAAAAAACGACTGTGGCAAAACGCATTTTATGTAAGTCAGAATGCTGCGAAACGCGTCCTATATTGCAAAAACGTTGCGAAACGCATGCTACAATCTCGGAAACGCGTTACGCAGTCCGTTTCCTTCAATATTTTACTCCATGGGTGTATGGATGAGTGTCGATGTGGATCTGTCGTACTTCAAAGATCTACACCCACACCGACGTTGTATTCGATCGTTTACTTTGCTATTCCATTATCATTTACGCGTGAGTGTGAGGTGTATCTAAAGAGAAAAACCACCCACACGTACACGAACTCAGTAAAAATCATTTAAATTCAACGATTTAACGAAAAAAATTGAATATTTTTGATCGTGAAAAAGTATTAAAAAGTTGTTTTTTCTGTAGTTTCATGCGCTTTCTTCCGTTATAACCAGATTAATGAAATATAACTCTAGAGGATTCATTAAAAAAGAAAGTTTTAACGCGTTGTCACAGTTAAAAATGCAAAATCTTTTTGTGATGTATCGTTAAATCTTTATCGAACTTTACATTCGCAACAAGTCAATTTCAGCTCGTAGTTGGTTCTTATCGTTTACCTGCGCGTGTGTACTGTTGTTTTTCTCTTTGTTGTCTCAAAATGATATTAAAAGTGCGAGCGCATGTAAAAATCGATAAAAATTTAACTATTCAACGAAAAGAAAGATGTTACATTTTCACCGTGAGAACGCGTTAAAATTTTTTTTTAACGAAACTTCACGATTTATTTCTCACTGATCGGCTTCTAACAAGCGAAGGCGCATGAATTTTATCAAAAACAACTTTCTGACACATCTGCACAGTCAAAAGTGTAACAGATTTATTGCGCTAAATGATTGAAGTTTTACACAGAGGTCTCGCTGCAGAAAGCGGGGGTGGATAAATAGAGTACCAAAGTCCTCAACGAAAGCGGTACCCTTGCCCACACCCATATGTGATAGTATTACTTTGGAAAAACGATCTAAAAGCAGCATTGAAGTGTCTACGGGTACTAATTCGGACCGTCATTTGCCCCCAAAACTGGCAGACATCCCCAAGTGACCACCACAGGTTATGCTTCCAGTGATAAACCTTGTTGATGCATAGTCGGAGATTGTATATCGATAGTGGTTCGTTGTAATCCATTAACTAGTTTTTCCTGGCATCTTCGAAGGACTACATAAAAGATAGGTGCGCGAACATCTTCCAATATGCATAGAATGAAACAATCTTTCTGCAATTAGTAACAGTAGCCATATCGCGTTTCACATTTTATTCTTACAAAAATTTCACTGGCAGCCTTGTTACTGTTCAAGTGTGAGTAACTAGGCTGTGTGTGTGGATGGGAGGGGTGTGTGTAATTAGAGAGGAGATTAGCACTCATATCCACACACCCACGTCCACACACTCACACGCCTACACGCACACCCACACTGTTAGTCTGCATGAAAATCATTCAAAAAGAATTTTGATAAAGAATCTTCTGTTTTTGTTCTTTCATGATGATTAAAAAATATAATTGGGAAAAAAGTCATTTGATACATGAATAACGTCAATATTTTCGTCTTTCCATGTTATCTGAAAATTAGTAGGTATTGTATTAAACTCTTTGGGATATAGCATTTCATCATATTCTTCATCTGTGTAATCATTCATATTATGTTTTGCCGTTAAATAATGTCTTACGGTCATCCATGCGCGTCGTTGTTCTTCAGCTGGATAAGGATCGTCTTTATCGGGAGCGGTTTTTGCCAAATTATCAAGATTTTTATACCATTGCAAATGTTTTTTATTATAATATAATCGTTTTGGATGAATTATCTCACCGTCGCCAGTATGAATACCGACAGTTGTCCATTGTTGATAACAAGAATGTAGATATGGTTTATGTGATTTATGATACCGTTCGCCATAGAATGCTGTCGGAATATGATAATCATTCTCATGACTAACACAATCAACGTATGTCACTCCAGGACAAACACAGTCATCTGTTTGACATTTGCAGTCTTCTGGCAGTACTTTTACTTGTTCTGCTGAATGAAGACTTGGTTTACTGCATTTTACCCCACATCCTGGACATGTATGTTCACAACCAAGACGACGTCTAATGATCGATTTGCAGTCATCAAACGCTGTCTTTCTTAATAAATTTGATATAGCTTCTTTTTCAGATTTGCTCTGATTAGCGAACACGGTCAATATATGTTTAAAGCCAAGTTGAAATTGTTTCGGCTCTTTTATTGGTAAATTCATTTTAGGTTCGAGTTTAAACTCCAAATAATTTTCTTCATGCTTCATTTTCTTAAGAAGATTTATTTCTGATATAGCATTTTCTATTGCATTATATGTACTATTTATGTCATCATAAGCATAACTTTGAATGGTATTATTGATTGTAACAAAAATTGTTGAAAGCAAATCATCTAAATAATTCGTATGCATATTGACAACATTACGAAATGTACCTAATACTTCTTCTAAACTTAATTCTAGTAGATATCGATTAATATCAAGAACATATTTTAATATATTTTCACCATTATTTTGTTGAAAACTTTGTTGATATGCATTTTTACGCATATGATCATGTATGATAAATTTATTTTTCATAACATCTGATTTAACATCACGAAGAACTTGATTTAATAATAAACTTTTAACTTCGGCAAAAATTTGTTTTCCTATTTCTTCAGCTTCATATTGTCCTTGTTCAAATGAATCTTTCATTGATTCGAATTGTTTTTCAATATTGGTTTTCCACTCACGTAATTGATTTTCAGACTCAGTCAATTCTTTTTGATAATTATTCTCAGATATTAATGTTGCTTCGGAAATTAATATTTTTAATGATATAATAACAAAATCAGTAACAAGTTCTGCAAGATTTAAATCCTTTTCAAAGTCTTTAATTTCTTTCATATTTAAGGAATTTTCAACATATGAAATAACAGCATTAACTATTTCTGGATCATTATATGAAAGTTTTATTTCCCTGATTAATTTTATAATATCTTTTTTTAATTTAGGTAATACTATATTGAAAATACCTGATAGTATAGTACGATTTTTTTCTTTAGATTTTTCATTATTAAACCATTTTAACTTGTCTTTCAAGTCAATCCAAATTCTATCCAAATCAGTTTGTAATGATGAAGAAAGTAAATTGTCACGTGGTATATCTAAAAATTGATTTATTTGTTTCCAACTGTGTTCAAATTTTTCGCAATATCGTTTATATTGTTCAACATCTAATTTAGGTAAAAGATTATAAATATCACCAATTGTTGGATTAGCCGCCTTTCTATCATGTAAATTATTATAAAATTTTAATATTTTTTTAGTAATAATATCTTCTTTTTCATGTAAAACGCTCAATTGTTGTCGACATTCTTTTAGTAAAGAATGATAATCATTTTCAAGGTTCATTCGAAATTCATCTATGCCTATTGATTTATTTTGATCGAAACCTTCTTGAGCACGATCGATTAATTTTTGTTGTGCATGTCTTACTAGTGCAGCTTGTGATACAAGATGTAGATTATCTTCAAATTGTTGTCGTGTCGATTGACAAGTAAATCTTAATCGTGGTTCGATGATACTCTTTATTTTTTCTTTAATATGTGGTAAATAGTATGATTTATTCGTTTTAAAATCAAATTCTTTATAAGCTTGTTCAAGAATTTGTTGAAATTGTCGATTTAAAATCATGTTAAAATCATCATTTGCATTCGAATAACCACCTGTTGTTGATATCAATTGGGCATTATTTTTTATATCGACTATAGTTTGTTTTATTAACGCTTGTCCACTATCATACATTTGATTATTTGCTTTTTGTATTATTTCTCTTGCAATATCTCGTACTTCATTCATCATAGCAAGTTCTAATAAATTTTTCGATGCAAGTAATACAGGTCCTAATTTATCAATAGTTATCCAATAATTTGTTAATTTGGTATAGACTTGATCGAAGTCTTCGTATACAGATAAGTTAGCATTAGTAGAAAGATATGTAAATATGATCTTACGCAATTCTTGAATTTGAACTGGAAATGATTTATTTCTCCATTTTTGTACTTCACCAAATACTGGATTAATATCATTCGAGAAAGCATTCGACAATGGTACAACATCATTATTTGATATATTAAGTTCATCTTCAATTGAGATTTGCAAAAATTGTGAATCATTATTTAAATTTTGCTTTAATTGGGCTAATTGTGCAAAAAATATCTTCTTATTAGACAAATCAATTTGATCACGAAGAATAAATAATAATTTTGTTTTTAATGGTGCATCTTTAAGTTGTAATTTTGCATAGAAACTCATACCAATTAAATTTTGTAATTCTGTACTCAATTCACCTTTATGATTAATTAATACAATATGAGAAGATAACATAGCCATTGAAACCATTTGATTATCAAATAGAGAACTTGATTCTTCAACAGACATCAAACCTTCCGTATCAAGTAAAACAATTGGTAAGGATTTCCATTTAATTATACTCATATATATACCCATTGTACATCGACCAGAACTAACACGAAAATTACAACCAAATGTTGTATTTAATAAAGATGATTTTGCTGAAGATTGTTCTCCAATAACAGTTATTATACATGGTGGTTTATACCATTTGTTGAAATTTTTTAAAATTATTTTTAATAAAATACTTTCACATTGTAATGGTCGTCCACGTAGAACATGTACAGCTATACCACGATGCATCATTTCAGTCATACGTTTGGCTATTTCATCTAGTGAATCTATTGATAATGAATTTTTTAAATGTGAATTATAATCACTAACAGATAATATTTCATCAAAAAAAAGACCAATTGTCATATCAATATTCATTAATTTTGCTTCAATTTCATTTAATTTTTTATGACTTTGTTCATAATTTTCTTTTGCTATCTTTAATTGTTGTTGTATTTCAATTGATTTATTGAGTTTTTGTTGTTTTTCTAACATTTCGACTCGTTTTAATTCAGATGTTAAATGTATCATTTTATGTTTTGCATTTATTAATTCAGATCTTAAACGTGGTTCATAAACAGATCTCCATTGTTCTAAATATTTTTCTGTTATTAACACTTCAATATAAGTTCGTTTCGTTAATAGATCAATAAAAAATTGTGTATGATCTGATATTCGATCGACTTTCTTTAAAAGATTTTCATATCGTTGAGCTTCATCTGTTACAAATCTTGTTTTATCCTTTCTAGGTAAATCAATTTGACTCTGTCTTATTTTAGATTGTAAATAACTGATTGGTGTTGTTATTAGTAAATTATCAGTTGTATCCGATAATCCATTAAACAATTGTTTTAATTTACTTTCAACTTCAAAATAACATGTCGAACGATTGAAAGTATTCATATCATTATGAAGTGACCAATATGATAATTGTACTTGAAATATTGTTCTAAATAATGTTGGATGAATTATTGTTGGATCAATTTTCTGTAAAATATAACTTAATTGAGAACGTAAAGTTTGCATTCTTTCATTTTCATCATACTGTTGATTATCCGATTGTGTTAACCATGTATTTTTTGTAGGAATTAGTAGCCATTCGACATGTGACCAATTTTCCATTCTATAACGATTTGTAAATTCTTGTACTAGATTTACATGTTCGTTATGTAAATGTTTATCGTAATGATCATCAAAAATACATACAATTGTTGGTTTAGATATACTATTATTGATCATATTAGGTAAAAAGTTCGTTTCAAGATCTGCTTCAGTAACATATAGAAATTGTAATGATGCGCTTTGTTGAAGAGCTAGAATAATACCATCATTTATACCTGATAATATTGTTCCATGAACATCAAATATTACACAAGATTTCTCTTTATTTTGATCAATCTGTGTTGTGCCAAAGAGTGTATCAATACAACCATAACGTAGGGATTGTACACCAGATGTATTTAATGACTCTTTACGTTTATCACGAAAAATATATGAAAGTAAACTAGTTTTACCTAAACCAATAGTTGTTGAACTACCAACTTGTATTATCAAATGTTCTGTTGATAAACATTGTACTTCGGCCAATAGATTAAAATTGATTTTATATTCGATTAAATTAGTTTCATTGTTATATAAATAATATGTAAATGGAATTGGTAAATCATTTCTTTTTATAAAATTACCCAAATAACGTTGACTATCGTATGATAATGATTCTACGGTTGAAATAAGAAGCATACGAATAGTAACATTTGGTAAGATTCTAATTAATTCATTATATAAATCATGATTATGCATTGTTTCGTCGTATTTGATTTGTTTACATTTGGGTAGTTCTGTTCTAATATCATCGATTGCATGATAACGCTTTAAACTATCAACAATGTAAATTTTTATTGTATGATGTGTAATTAAATTATTTAATAGGATACGTGCATTCATTGGTTCATCAATTATAGTTATGAAGCAGGAATCTAATTCATCTGATAATCGTTGAGTTAGCGTTAAAGGTGGACAAAAGAAAAGACACCATTTAGCGATAAAATTGACAACATTAATTTCAAATAGAGTATTTTTCAAACTGATTGAATGAAGTATCATATCTGGTTGAAGCATTTGGGCGACATCTATAAGCTTCGTTGAAACTTGGTGTTGATTATCTGCTACAGAATCTAATATGAAGACGTATGTAAATTCTTATTTATTATTAAAAACGAATTTCTCTATTGAATTATTATATATTACATGTTACGAGCAAGCGACAATCAACTTTCAGGATTGGGAACGCTAGTTTCTATAATGAAATTTTAAACAACAACGGTACTTAATCTGGGAACCGAAAAGATAAGCACGGTGCTGTTTTGAGCGCTGACTGATAGTATTATAGCAGAATAAGAGTGCAGATATGATTGTTGATGCGATTGAAAGGATTTTATTTTTCTCGAAAACCCAAGATCGGGATATGTGTTGAAGTTTCCTCGTGCTCATCATTCCTAGATCCGATTTTACCACTTGGAATGTACTAATTCAGATAGTAAAAATAATAGATCTCTATGTTTTTCCTATTAAAACTCCGGACCTTCATATTTGAAATAAACATTAGCTTTAAATATTCTCCGAAACAATATTGAAAGTCTTTGCAATATTTTATTCGTCAAAGCATGTAATAAAACTCCAAAGGCTACTGACCTCTAACATTGTGAGCAGCTCTACTGACTTCCCAAGTATAACGTGATGTTGCATATGTTTCCTGCTGTTTTTCATTATCATTTCGATGGGTTGGTACTGGTTCAGTAGTATTGTGTTCTTCGCTATGAAATAAAAGCAATGTCTATGAAATAAATCCTTGACATCACAAGAAAATGATTAAAATATATAAAATGAAAAGTTTTTTTTTCAATTGTTCCTTATCCATTCTTACATTTTTTCTATCGCATGTTCATTATGTTTTTTTATAGTCAATAATTGATTGTTAATGTTTGTAATGGGGAGAGAAGAACCGCAGAAACTCGTTTTTATAACAACGATAGGTAGAATATGAGACTGTTACATCTTTCATGGTAGTCATGGAAATTTTTGATCAGCGATGCAAATCTCGGATATAAATATGAGTTTTGAGAATCAGTGTGAGCATAATATTGAATCGTCATCCTTGATGAAACATCTGAAAATTTCCAGTTGATTTGTCTAACTGTTCTCGCATTATAAGGTATGCAATGAAAACCTAGTGTTGTTCATTATATTTATGCATTAGAACTGAAAGCAGAAATAGTTATAGTATCGGGCTGCAAAATGAGGGATCGGACAAACGAGAGAGAACCTTTCTCTATTAGATTGCGAGAATCATAAAGCTACTAGGCACTATCTGTTAATTGTATGAGTACTACTTTTCAAGTGCATAACTCTGAAGAGTAATTAGGTGCGACGAGACGTTTTAGACAAGCAGCTTTTTCTACTTTGTGAACGCGTAGAAATATGACATCAATATTGTTATGAATGTGTGATTAAATGGGAAAACATGTAATTAGCATCACTTTGTATTAGTCGATTGGGAACTGATAATACTGTCTGCGTTGAATATTAGTGCTTAATGTTGTCCATTGATGTTCGATGTCATTGTAATGTAAGATGAAGAATCCAATATTTGATCAAGTAAACTTACCGCAATTTTTTCAGAGCTTTTCGAAATGCGAGACGATCTTTGGCTACGGGAATCATTTCATTTTCCATTTCCGTATCAAAATCGAACAATGTTTCACCATCAATTTCGTTATCTGAAATAGATAAAATATTCGCTTAATTGCAGATCTTTGGCTTTTTATTTAGACAATTTACTTTTAAAAAGATCAATATATTTGTGTAGACTGACCGCCGCTAACCATTTAGCCACATCGTCCACGGTCCATGCTATTACGTTGTCCTTAAATGTTTGAGATAAACTCTGGTTCAGATATTTTTTCAAACTCTGTGTTGACATCTTACTGTATGAATCACAGAAAGATCAACCGGTGAAGCCATGTTTTGAGATGGACGTAATCGAGCTATGATAAATTTATATTCTAGATTGAAATATTATTTGACTTTTTCATTACCTTCGGTATTGTTTGAAGTATGATTAATATTGTCGAGAATATTTTCTGTCGATTTGGCTAAGTACAGTGTTGGTGGCTAAAAGACAAGTTATTGTGGTTATACATAGTAAGATTTTTCGTTACTGTATCGATTAGATCCCTTGATCTACGGCTATTCCATTCATCACTTCCACAAATTCTAAATAGAACAGATAATGATGACAATGTAGATATAGGAAACCTTGTAGACTGATGTAGGTTTACATATGGAACCGGCTTAACTGAAGAGGATAGGCGCGATGTTCGAGTCGAATGTACATGTGGGCTTTGTGATCGCTACCTATTAGATTTTATTCAACCTGGAGAAAAATGATTTTATTTTGACTTCAACGAAGATGAAAATCTAGTAACTTAATTAGAAATAGTCATCAAATATTGATATTTATGGTATGAAATAACCAGTTTCGTTGACTTCGTCTAGAGAAAATATTTTTGCATATTTTGACGTTTTTGAATTCATAATGATGAACGAGCGTATATAGAAGTGCAAAATACTAATGACATTTGAAAATCACGGATTTCTATCAAATACTAAGGGTTTGTCATTTGTATACTTTAGCATTTCCTACAGACAAGTCAGGAGAATCTAACAGTGGGTGACGCAAAAGTTTATGTGCATCATTTTTCTCACGTTTTCCGTTTGAGTAATAAACACATCTTTCAACAGCATTAAAAGGTACTCTGCAAAAACAACTTAAAATGACTATAATATATACATCGACTCTATAGTGCTTCTCGATTTCCTCTTGTTCACTTGATTGAATTTTGTGTATCACATTTTATTCAGTATGCGCCCCATCTAGGTCTGGGCAGACTGAAAAGAAACTACGGAAACTTTTTCGAAAAACAGAGACCTATGAACAATTGCAACACTTAAATGTGACTGGGAGTACTACCGATACCAGTATGTCGAATTCTTTTAGACTGCTAAGTTGTGATAAGTATCAAGAGAACATTCAACAATAATAATATTATAATAATAATAATATCTCCCATAGGCTTATCGCCTGTTGGGGCCGACGCTAAAGGATCCACATAAACAGTCACGTTTTTTCGTCTTTCTCTTTTTTCGGACGACAGTATCTGCGCCCCTTTCGCCCAACGCTTCTCCCGTTTATGAATATTGGGGTTATGGGTTACTCTGCATATTGACTATTGACGGAATCTATACGCTATCAAATGAGTCATTCGAAACAACTAACCATTAGTGACTTGTTCAGGGTCATTCCATGGATGGTGCTACTGAGGTTTGAACACAGTAACCACTCAACCATGGTGGCTCACATTCAACAATAGAAAGCAAATACTTTCTTGAAAAGTACGGCAAGAGTGGCACTCTTAGATTGCACCAAAGCCGTCTTAAATAACTTTATGATATTCTCTGCTTGGATCGTAGATAACGAAACAAAGAAAATACAACAATAGAGCGACAAGATATGATGTTTGCATTTTATAATTTAAAGAGCTCGTTTTAATTTATTCAAAATATGTTGCATTAGATGAAAAATGAAGAAACAGTTTTTCAGGAACTTTTGCATCACAAGTTATTTTGATTTTGGTAACGGTTGGACTAGAGCTATCTTTTGACATAATGTTCACGAAGAGTGCTATTGCAAGGAATACATGCGATTTTTTTTCATCAAAAACTCATCATAACCGAACTCTAGCACTAATAAGGTATGGCAAAAAAGTTCGCGACAATTTTCATATCGATATAAATAGAAAAATTTCAGAGAACTTTTTTTCAACAAATTATACCACAAGATGCAGCATGAAAAGCTCTACAATTTACAAAGAACAATGAAAAAAAGATGGAATAAGAAAGAGCGAATTCATCTTGTACCAAAAAAATATCGTTTTCATATGGTCGAAATTCGGTCGGTCAAAATTTTGTCTATTTTGAAAACAAAAACCACAACTATAAAATAAGCGATCTTATGGATATTGTGGAGCTTTTCACGTTGCATCTTGTGGTATAATTTGTTGAAAAAAAGTTCTCTGAAATTTTTCTATTTATATCGATATGAAAATTGTCGCGAACTTTTTTGCCATACCTTAGTTGAGGTGCGACTTACTTTAGTCTTGCGCGTTGTTTCTGAAACTGTTTTCGTTCTGCCGATGATGGATGAAGATGTCTAAGCCGATTTTCATTGAAGCCTTTGGTTAACAATTTCTTTCCATCAACTTTAGTTACTATTGGAAAAGCAAAAGAATTGAAAGTATTAAGAATATATTTGCAAAACAAAAATAACCTCTAAATCGATCTTCTAATGTTTCTAGATCAACTTTTTCCAACCAATCCGCTACATCTTCAATAGACCATCGAGCGACTGAATAGTGCCTAGGTGAGAAAATGAGGCAAGTTTATACAGTTATATATATATACTTGAATCTCAGTATTATTTACTTGTCACAATATGGAGTACCTTCAACCACTTCTGCCATATTGTAATCTAAGACCACACTGCAAACTGCACATGCAAATACATGTTGTTTTAGTAGAATCGACTGAAAATTTATGAAATAGTTATTGCTGACTTCAGAGTATTATTTGACTTACTAAAGGACATCTTCTTTCAGCATTCTCTCTAGGTATTAATTTCCCACATCGTCGACATTTTTTTGCGATAACTTGATATGAAGACATTCAATATCTAAAACAAATAGTTACACTTAATTGAAATCTTTATTTTTCTTATGATATCTAATATCTATCATCATTACATCAGATTTTTAGAGATATACCAATTTATTTGTTTCTACTACGTTCGATCTACCATAATCTCTTTTTTAAACGCTTATGTAAAATAATATTGTATATACGGGGGCTTCAATGAATAAATGGGATAAATCAGGAAGAATGGACATGCATTCCTTTAATCAAACTACTATTGTGTTCAAAAGGTTCTTTTTGAATAACTCTTTCAGACGAGTATTAATTAAATAGTAATTAGTAAATATTTTTCTAATCGTACAAGAAAAATATCTGAAAACTTCCGAGTAGAATCTACGACCTGATTAGAATCTATAATAAAATTTCCAGGAAGATCGATTAAATCAATTTCGATCTTTCTATTCAATTATGAAGGCATCTTCTCGGATGTGCATTTGTACTATATCGTATCGCTAAAGACACTGAAATAGCTGCATTTTACTCAACTTTCAAATAATTTATAGCAAACTGAATATCTATTTCATAGTGAAGGGCATATGAAATCTTTTCTTCCAGTTTTCTGATGGTGAATATATAACATTTTACTCAATATACTATATTTCCATAGCTTTTTATACATGCAGATATCAATAAGATTCCATTCAGGAAGATTATCTTGTAATTAATATTCCTATTTAGCAAATGTTAGGCTTGCGAAAAGAGTTGTGCTATTAAATAGATTGGATTGTCCAAAAAATTTCAGTTTCATTCTTTTTATTCTGAAAATCAGCCATTGTCCATAATTCTTTCTCAAAATTCACTTTTTAAAATATATGAGAATTTCTCTAAAAAGTTGCAAAAAAAAATAACTCTGTTCCATGAAATGTTTTAATCGTTCGATAGAGTTGAATATTCTTATTATATGCATTAACCTATCTTTATAGACCTGTCGGATAATAACAGAGATCTGAAGCACATTTTGAAAATTCTAAAATAACATTTTTTGACCAGAAAAGTCCTATTTTTGCTTGAAAATTCTATTGTGCATATCCTATATAGACATTTGACGCTCACCTATTTGAAAGAAAATACATGCTTAAACTACAATTTTCTCTTTATCTGTACTTGATAAAAAAGTCGTAATTTGAAAAATTATTTTATTGTTACATTCTTAGCAAGTAGTACTGCGCTCTCCTACAGTATATCTATTACTGGTAATTAGTCAATGGACAGCTTAGCTAGCTAGCAGTATTAACTTGTAATAGAATACATTTACATCAAATAATAATCCGTAGTAAATAGTCGATTTGTACAACTTCGAAAGAGTTAGTAAATGTCGATATCTACCTCTGTGTAAGTTCGAAAACGTGTATGTGTTAGTAATGAAAAATAAAGGATTACTTACATAACTTACTGTTAGCTTTCTACTACCTATAATCGAAATTAAAGTAATGAGAAGTGTTAAAATGTTTCTTCATAATAAGCCTTCATCATTGTTTTAGACCTATTCTCACTATATATTTTCCTATTAAAATTTCAATGATGCCATAGATCATTTTTACAAATAATATTCTCAGTCGTTATTTCAATAAGACGAAATGAAAGTTTTTTCTTTTATTTGATACAGTGATACTCTCAGAAGATCATATGGTTTTAGAAAAAGTTTGTACCATAAATTGCATAGAATAGTTTTTTATAATAAAACAATCACTAGTTGATATTATATTGACTATTTGCAAACAACATTTTATAATATTCAATCGTTTCATGTAAATTTATTTTACTAAATGATTAAAACAACTCTGATCTAATTACCTGTTGATTTTGTACTACAATAACGAGTAAATGGATAATAATGATCCTTTAAATCTTAATATAGTAAGCAAAACCTATCACTAAAAAGGAAGAAAGATTAAGATATCACGCTGATTATAATGATTATTCATTTATTCCTGAGTAATACGATATTGCATTCTTTTTTTCATTCTTTGATAAATGAAAAGATAAGTATGAGTAATATACATGATTAATAAAGATGATTAAGTTCGTTTATTTGTTATTGCTTAAAATTCTCGAAAAAAAAAGAAACTGGAGTTTAGTCGTTTGATGTGAAAGCGAAAAACATATTTCTCTTTCTTTCAATAACTTGCTCGTTCTTCCTTTTCAATAGTTTATTTGGTTATCATTTTGTGTAAAGAGTAGTGGCATAGATTGAGAATTAATGACATAAGTTTTAGTGTATGTATTTTTTTGTTGTCCATGAGAATGAAAACATTTCTCAGTATGTAAAATATAAATGTCAATATCATTATATAAACATTACAAACTTGTGAGATAATTACTTCCCATTCTCTTTAGTCATTCTTGTGTTTATATTAATCTTGAAATATACTCACCTATTAATTCAATTCGTTACTTACTTGAAATGCGAAATTTCACTTTATTCGTGTAAAGTCAGTTGATAAAAATCTTCTAACTAAAGAATACTCTTTGCTTTACTTCAATGTGATCGTGTTTGAGAGCTGAGAAATATGATGCCTAAGACGAAATAAATAACGATTAACATTTTGCGTTGAAACAAAATATTTTAAGTAAAACAAAAACAGATAGAGCAAATAATATTAGATTTCGATATTCAAAAGACTGAAAATAAAAAAACCATAAATGAAACAGAAAAAAGCAATTTAAATTTATAGGTTTTCATGAAACGTTCGTATTTTATGTAGCGAACTCGAACGTTCATTGATTATTTCGAAAGTACTTACCCGAACTTTTTTCCTGTAAGTTTATCATTCATTGATTTGTATCAGATGATTTCTTTTATATCACGTATGATTATGTGAACGTTTTATTGAAACAGACAGTCTCTAGTGCATATGACCCTGCATTTTCTTCTCTGACACTGACACGGACACCAGCAGCATTTTCCCACATTCTCAGACAAAATATTCTATCACATTACTACAGCAAAAATGTTTCAGACTAATCCAATTGGTGACATCGTTGGTGCACGAAGCTCATTAACGACAATAAAAAGAAAACTTCAAAGACTTGAAGATACTCCTTGATAGACTATAGAATTAAATAATTCTTCGAAAGGTTACCCAGTTAGTTGAGAAAACGCTGTTCTGCCGTTAAAACGGTGTTTAATGTCACATCGTTTAAACGATGATATATTGACCAAGTTACGTGTTTATCACAAAAAACAATTTTGTATGTCATAAAGTAATATTATGTCCTTGTCGTTTAAACTTCGAATTGTAAATGTCATAAATAGTGATGCGTTGACGTTAAAACCATAATTTTTCATTATTTCATCTGTCGTAAACGATTCTTTGCTTGAAAAAAATATTTAATATTCAAGAATCATCTTCGTCTTACTTGTAACCTGGCCATTCATCTAATTTTATTAATTTGATGATGGACAATACACGTTCGTTCTTTTTCTCAATATCTCAATACAGTCCAATGAGTAGTAGATCTCATTTTGTTTTCGAAAAAGCATAAGTTAAATCTCTAACAAGTTAAAATATTTATTCAAAGAAATGAAAGTTCGGCATCTATATAACATAAGACATAAGTAAAAGTCTTTTCTACAAACTTTTCTTTTTGTTTTGATATTTGTTCAAAAGGCTTCTACTCATGCCTTTTGTTTTAAAGATACATGAACATTCATTTCTTTAAATAAGTATTTTAACTTGTTGAAAATTTAACTTCTGCTTTTTCGAAAACAAAATGAGACCTACTCATTAGAATGCGTTTATATATTACAAAAACCTGACTACACTCTTTCTGCTGACACATCGATCGTTTTTTAAAGTTTTTTTTTCTATACTCTTCGTAGGTAATTAGAAATTTGTCGATCACTCAAGGATGATGCGTTTGTCTTACATCTGATAAATATTCTATAGAAATCTTCTCAAGTTTTCGTTATGAATTCTCAAGTGTAGTTTATTCTAATATCTATGGATAAATATATAATTAGTTACAAAGTTGTGATTTATGATAATCTCGATGAATAATGAAAGAAGAATCTAAATTAGTTTATTAGTATCAGATATGTATGGTGATAATGAAACTTAGATTTTGTGGAACTCACGTATGTTTTCGAAGAAAATAGTGAGTGTAAGTTTTCAGTTCGAGGTTTGGCGGCTCCCCCTCCCCCCCCCCCATTACAGACCTTGGCAACTTCGTGAAAAAAACATTCTGTTCGAAATTGAGAGATAAAAGTATAGCATTTTCTAACAATCGATTATCTTTAGAAAAGAACTATTATCTTTTGCAAAATTTTAAATATTGGCTATTTTGCCATTAGTATAATGAAATCAAAGGAGATATGTGAGTTCCACATTTCAATCCCAAAGGGGCTCCGCTAACAAGCTTTTTTAAGAAGAATCAATGAATTGGTACAACAAACGAAAAATTCTAGGGGAAAAAATACCATAGATAAAACGATGCCAATTTTTTAGTATATTTTATCAAAAGAAAATATTGAAGAGCAACACTATTGGCGTACTTCTAAAATTTATTCATTGTTGAGAGTATTTTTTTTCATTCCTTAACAGTCGTCTGTCGTAGATAAAAAATAATTTATTGCTACAAAAGTTAATAGAGCAGCTAAGTTTTTTATTTGATTACTGTAATCTTTATGACTTACGCATATTTATCATCTAGTTGTTCTTTTACGATTTATACTAAAAACGGAATATATTTTCAGCATTATATTATTTTTATGGTATAATAGATAAAAAATTAAAGTTTCTTCGCGTAAGAGTTTCAGTCGACGATGAACTCAGTAAAATAACAAGCTCTAAAATGAAATCATTAATGAAACTAAGCTATTTAACATTTTTTTCAACTGATTTATTAAGATCAATCAGTGTGACGTTTCGTTCTAACTAAGAACATTTTCAAGCACAAATAAATAGACAAGAAGAATATATATAAGAGTAAAATAATGTCTTCGTTTTTCTATTCTATTGTTTTAAAGATTCTAATGCAGACGGATCAATTTTAGTCCCCCGTGCGTTGAAATGTTTAAAACAATAGAATAAAAAAACGATGACATTATTTTACTCTTATATATATATTAGAGTAAAGTCTATTTATTTGTGCTTGAAAATGTTCTTGGTTAGAACAAAACGTCACGCTGATTGATCTTAATAAATCAGTTTAAAAAATGTTAAATAGCTTAGTTTCACTAATGATTTCATTATGCAATGGGGTGCTACCAAATGACAAATACGTTCTATATTATATAAATATTTTTTCTACGAATCATCGCATTTTGTCAACTATCTCGATGGAATGTACAAGAAAGTTTTCCACAAATACTATCCTAAGAAATAGCAAAAATGAACGCAGAACGTAAGGTGAAGCTAAATCCTCTACATCGTTCAATTCTAAAGACTTCTTCTATTAAAGTTATCTGAATCTTTTTGCTCATGTTTTCTAAGCTCGACCAACGGTCAATGAGAATCCTTATTCACAATTCGTATACAGTAAATATGTGAATTTCTTCGTAAGCTGAATAGTATTTTAGATTAAATTCAGATATCATTCATGTATCTTATCTTCGTATGCGTTCACATCGCTCGCAGAAGCGATGTTTACTTATTGAGCAATCTTCATCGAATGAATGAATAAATGTGCTGGATGAAGTTATTTTCTCTTTTGTCCTTCTCTAACTTTATTCTTTTTTCCTTCCTCGTCTCTGACTTTTTTCTTTTACTTCTTGACTTAAATTTTTCTCTTCTTCTCTTTGCTCTCCTATCTCTCCAATTTGATTAAGACCAACAATCAATCACTAAGCATATGAAATCCGTTCTGTTTATGTCACTTACATTTGTCGAATATACATCAACTGAAAATATTACTCTCTTTTGACTTGGCTAGAGTTTCTAATTGGATTATGCAACTGATAATTAATAATGTCATAGTGCTTGTCATAAAACGAGTTTCAATGAGCTCATATATTGATGAGTTGATAATTTGTGATGCAAACTCTAATGCAGAAATTTTATGTTTGAGAATATTAGGAACTTATAATTTATCGTACGTTTCGAGCTTTGAAAATAATCAAAAAATTAGGATTTCAATGTAAAAATTGAGACTTTAAATCAATAAAATCAACCTGTATTTTTTCGATATTCTAATTTTCGCATCAATACATGATTTTGATTCATATTATGTCAATGTTATGCAGATTCTTACTTTAATCAAAGAAACTCTTTTTCACATAATTAAATCTACAGAGAATACTTTTTTGAATTAATTCGGCAGATCAAAAGATAAAAGGAAGCTCCAAATAAACTAAATGTCTTTTGCGCGTACTGTGAAACAATAAAAAACACAAATTCACGAGAATATAAATAATTATGGGAACCAGTCCCAAAGAAAAGATTAATCTACTTTGAGCATTTACAGCTGTTTTCGTTAGAATAGAAGATGATCATAAACATTTCTCACTATCTTTTACGAAGAAGAAAATGACGTATATAACCGTTTCAGAGACTATTTAATGTGAATAACGCTTGGAAACGCTCACTAGACGTAAAAAAGGCAAGAAAAGTGATGATCACATTTTTTCTTGCCGTTTATCACCGTTTCCTAACAGAATGGGTGAGTATGACAGTTTAAACGGCATTTTCAGCGTTTCACTTCTTCATGGGTATCATTCATTATGAAAGCGAAAACAGATGCGCTTTTATTTCCTTTTCTTTAGAAAACCACACAGGTAATCAGTTTCATGCAAGTATCTTTCGAAGCGGCATCATCTGATGAAATAGAGGCATCATTCTTATTCAACATTGAATATTGTCACTTTGCTTTTTGTCGGATGGTTTAAAAAGCTAAATACAGTATAATATAATCATTCACTATGCATAATTTTTTTTCAGTCGGACTTACATGAAAACTACAGTCAAGTGTTTCATCAACGGTTATTATAGTAGCGGAATTAACATATTCACAACGGTAGTTGGGTACGACAAAAATTGTAACCAATTGACATTTAGCAAAGAATTCATAACCATCCTCGACGACCTGTGCAACGTATTATCTTTGAAAGCTGATTCTTCCTGTGTGGTACTATTAAGGTTTATAAGAGAGAGACCGCGAGAGGACTACTCTACGGCGCTGGGAAAAAATTTCTTTTTTCGAGTTTGTTTTTTTAAATGATAGGTCTAGGCTAATCATTGTTAAATCGAAAATCTTAAATCATTTGGATAATCCTATGAAAAACTGCAGAAAAAACGAGTTTTAAGGGCCGATTTTGACCCCATAAAATTGATAACATGAGTGTGCACTCAGTATTTTGAGATTTTCTCAAGAATGGCTTGACCGTTTGAGGTCGAGAACGTCTCATTTGATAGGAAACTGTCTGGGCTACAATTATATTCTATTTTAGTAACTAACATATGAGATAAAAAATTTTCTGTAGGTCATACACTGTTACAATTCCAAAATACGACTTTGGTCGAAATGACGGTATTTCGAACTTTTCCCGAACTGTGTATGAGATGCTGAAATGACTGTTTTATCAAACATAGATCTCAGTAAGATACATCTTCTGACATTAAATTGTCCTAGAAAAAAAACTGGGGGGTCGAGTTAATATTAACCATTCTATGGACTACCCTACCTGGTCGTCATGGATCGTACCCTCAAAGCCATATAATTTCTTTATAAAGGAGGGAAACCAACTTCATATTCGTATTTAGCGTGAAAAACTGAGTTAGAAAAGTCATTTTAAATTGACCCCTTACTTTTACTAAGTGTGCTCAAGAACATCAGTCCATCTTATGCTCATATTGTGGATAGATGGATCGGTGTTTCGATAATAATTCATTATTACTAATAGCTATCGAGTTCTATTTTTTACCATGCGATAGCCCTTTCTAAAAGCTACAAAACTATATATTTTTCAAGCTCCAAAATCAATGATCAATTGGGTCGTGCCTAGACACATTGGTCTCGAAGCACCGGTTTTTACATTTTGGACCCATTTTTAGTCAGTTTTTTATTATATATTTACCATTTGAATCAAAACCAATATCATATTCGGAATCAGCATAAAAAACTGAGTTGATTCATTTATGTTTCATTGGTTTCTGAGACGATTGTTTTGGGGTGTGGGTGTGGGGGTGTGGGGATGGGTATGGGGGTGGGGGTGTGGGGATGGGTATGGGGGTGGGGGTGTGGGGATGGGTATGGGGGTGGGGGTGTGGGTGTGAGTGTCAAGACGATCTTCGTGCACCGAAAAAATAAAACATATAACTAAAATCAGTTTCCACTTAACATGATCTAAAAATATCCACCTGATGAAGTCCCGCCAAGATAGAAACAACTGTTGTCGTGGAACGGCGATTATTCTAAATCACACCCACTTGTGCTTTTAGAAATCTTTGATATTTGTTCAAAAAAATTTTCATTTTAAAGATAGATATTGACTTCTATAGTCGACTAAGATTATAGTTTGAAGTTAATTCTATTTGAAAATTTAAAATGTGCAAAAGTTAAAAATTTTAATTAATTATTATATTGAAAAGTAATTCAAATGTTATATACCTATATTTCAGAATTACTCTCTAGTCGATATAATATTAAGTAATCCACCTGATGAAGTCTCACCAAGACAGAAACAACGGTTGTCGTGGTACGACGATATAATTCTATTCACACACCCCATAAATAAGCACGAAACGCGTCAGCGAAAAAATTTAATTCTGCATTTACTCGATGAATTTTGAATTTAAGCACATATTTTATTTAGTTTTGAAATTTTAATTTCGACTGGGAAATCGGTTGTTGAAAAGCAAAAGCTGAGATTAGCAGATTGATTTGTGTTTTTGTTAAAGCATAGATTGATCTGTGTTCGATTTGAAACGTAACGATACTTGCAGTCTTATAAAGCCGGAGCCTATTTGTTTGCATCAATATTATTTTATTTTTTAAATATTTATGCAGTGTACTCTTACTTGCTATGTTATTTTTACCTTGAAATTCGAAACATGAAGGTACACTTTCGTTATAAGACCTCATTATCACAATGGATTCCGTTTTTTAAGATCAATATTTGACCTTCTACAAGCGGAGAAATTTGTTTTGGACTTTTAAAAGTATGACATTCGGAATCAGCATAAAGTGCCATGTGTATTAGTTTCTGTTTTGATATGGTTTCGACAATTTTCTTATTCAGCTCAAAACTTTACCGCTGCTACCGCTCAGTGATGAAAAAAGTCGAGTGCAAGAAAGATCAAAAATCGAAATCAAAATTAATTTCTCCTTTTGTTTGAAGTTGACATATTACTGATCTAAAATGCATTTGCAGTATAGTAGTGAACAGATTGTTTTGATGAATTTCATTATTCCATCCATCTTTGAAGGATAGCAGGGATCAAAAATTTGAGCGACATAAGACAATCATAGAAATAGTATGAAACAAACACGAGTCGACTTACTATTTTTGTGTTGATTTCGAATATGACACTTTAAGCGGTCCAAAACAAAATCCTCTGGTCGAAAATCGTTAAATGTTGACTTCTAAAGAGAGGGATTGTCATAAGAGTAAATATTAATAAGAAAAGCAAATCTTTGGGCGTCGAATTTCAATAGAAAAATGGCATGGGAAGAAAGGAAGCATCAAGAAAGGCCGTCCATGATGGGGAGGAGGTAAGATGCTGAAATTTACATCACTTCTATGCATCGTTCAAAGCCTCGTTGAGTACAGTTGCTTGGAGTTTACTGAAGTTGTTTGCCATGATTTGTTTCAAGAGCTTATTGCAACAATTGTTTTTAATCAACACTGTGTAGTTTGTTGATCCTATAAACTCGTTTAAATGTAGTTAATTTAATAAGTCTAAAAATATACCAATGTGATGGAAAAGGTTTTTGAAAAAGAACGCAATAGTAGCATAGAAAATAGTAGTTTTTGTAGAATAATCATAAGGATCAAGATTACTGTAGGTTATTTTATTGATACATATGCACGCCACATGAATACTGTAAAGAAAACAAGATGATACAGTAAAACCTCTCTATAGTGGACACCGAAGAGACGATGCAAGAATGCCCATTAGAACGAGGTATCTACTTTCGAGAGTTCTTCGAATTTTTTACTGACTATTTGTCATTATAGTTCATAATTCGTATTCAAATGATTTTCTTGATATCGCAATGCAAAATAGACCTTTTGAGAATATTTTGTGATTTATTTACATCCAAATATTTACAGTATTTTATATACAAATACTTCTCTAAACAATAAATTATTATATTATTACATAGGACAAAATATTAAACTAATCAATAAAAGTAAACTATTAAATCACCTCATAAAACAAATTGTTGAACTAGCTTGTTGTAAAATCAATTACTGAATCAAAATTTAAACATAAATTAATTAAAAAATGTTTCAATTAAATGGATGCTTAGTGAAAAAAATCTGTTATGCAACTTTGTTTACACACTCTCGAATCAAGATAAAGGTCAGTCATTTTTGACTCGAGTTCACTTATAAGCACGTGCAGTTGAGACTGTTCCTTCGACGCAAATAGATGCAGCCGTCTAAGAATATCTAGTGCTTCGGGCAGTTTCGGTGGTATTTCTTGCATTGATTCTTCTTCTTCCATTTCTTCACCGTTTTCAGCAGCATCATAATTGATAACTTCAATAAGGTCACTGTTGTCATACCATTCGTTAAACACCGGAATATTTCAGTCGATATGAACAAGTTGTTCAGCCGACATTCGATTACCGCGAATATTCAAGTGAGTAAGAAGATCATCGAGTTGTTTGATAGGATTTTGGTCTTCACTAGAATCTATAAACATAACACCGTCACTTGAATTCAGAATTGCTGATGCAGGACTAGAAAAGCCAGCTTCTAGAAAGGCATTGCAGATAGTCATATTTGTAACCATATTCCATGCCTTACTAATCCATTGAACAGCATCCAATGTTGTTACTGTAATTTGATTAATACTATAAGCCATGGTACACTGAGCAATAATGACACTTAAAAGGATGAATAACACCTAGATCGAGAGGTTGCACTAAATTGATTGTATTAGCAGGAAAAAAACAATTTTACGTTTGATAATTCTACGTCGACTGTATGACAAGGAGCGTTGCCCAGAACGAGAAGAATATTGCGTGAGCATTTTTTCATTTTTTTATCTAGTTTGATAAGCCATTCTGAAAAAAGTTTTGCGTTCACCCATACTGTTCTATTGGATTTCCATGTTACAGGAAAGTCAGCTTTGTTAAGATTTTTAAAGTAGCAAGGCCGATGGCTTTTTCCTAAGATTACAGGTAGAAGTGTTTTAGAGAGTTATCCATAATGACTTGCCAATAACTAATGGTTTCAAATTATCAGAGCCACTCCAATTATAGCAAAGTAACACAGTAAAGGGTTCTTTGGAACGTTTGCCACCCTTACAGCCTTCCTTGTGAAGAACCAGTGATCGATCAGGAATAGCTTTAAACAACAGTGCTGTTTTATCTGCATTGTAAATATCATTTTCATCATATTCATCAATAATTGTTAAAAGCCGATGTTTCCACTCTTCGGTTGTTGCTGTAGGTACTTTCGCACTTTCACCAGATATTTGCCTACATCCAATCATACGTCAATATCAAAACTTTTCTAGCCATCCGTTAGAAGCCTTGAATTCGTCTGATTGCACAACGATTTCTTGTGCGATCTGTAGAGCTTTTTCTTGCAATATTGGACCTGATATCAAGATTTTCTTGGATCATTGAGCGGTGAACTATTCGAAGAGAATTTCATCAATTATTTCCCATTATCGTTCTTTGATTTACGCTTTACGCCTTTATTAGTATTCATTAAATAGTCGTCTTCGTACTCAGTACGACGACTTAAGGTGTTGGCAACGGTACTCTTCAAAATCGAACACTTTTCTGCTGAGTTACGGATTGATAAACCATTGCCACTGCTGTGATCTTTAATCAATGAAATTTTTTGTTCGAGCGTTAGTTCGTGTCGCTTCATCATAAATAAATGATCGTGAACCCCTTCCCATAATTGAAGTCTCCAGGAGCTTCTAAACTGGCGAGCGTTCAAATTTTTTGGCGCGGGCTTCTATTAGATCTCATGATTTTTCGAAAATTCTAAGTAGAAAACTTTTCAAAAGTCCTAAGGGGTTTTCAGGGTTTTTACGGGTTGTTTGAAAGATTTCCGAAGATATTTCGAGATTTTGATACCGATAAATAAGAGTTTAACACATTTTTGCCGTAAAATCTTGCAACTTCTTAAATTGTACTATGAAAAACTCATAAAGCTTTTCAAAACATTCTTAAATATTTTTGAAAATGAAAGGGGGCTTCCAATAAGTCTTGCAGATCAACGTTTTCGGAGGGGACTTCTAATAGAGGAGGGCTTCTCATATGGGAGGGGTTTCTATTATGTGGGGGAGTTTATGATCAATTTTTCTCTCACTGTTCTCTTTTATATTTGTTTCATTCGTCTTCTTTTTTGTTCTGTTTCACATTCATCTGCCTTCATATTATTCTGTTCTTGTCTGTCTTTATGTACACTTTGTTCAATATTATCCGAATCATGATATTTAATGAGTGACACACAAGTTCTATTTGAATTTCTATCTATCTGTATAAACATGTTCATATTCGATTGAACGATAAAAGGATGAACTTGAAAAAATGTCCACATTAGAGAGATTGTTTACTAAGGACAGGACCAGGGGAAAATGTCCACAGTCCAGAATAGAGAGGTGTCCACAGTCCAGAATAGAGAGGTGTCCACATAAGAAGGTTTTACTGTAGATTTGAGCAGGAGACTTACTACTAAAATGATATGAAGCCTTTCACTTAGCTCCTCCTAGAATGATTATAGATTTGGAATGTACCCATGATCTTTTTCGCTCCAATAGGCACATCCTATGCCCACCCATTTACACTTCTATACTTTCCTACTCATTAGTTTCGATATTCTTTTTCTGTTCATTGCCACATAAACGAAAACGTCTTTTAATGCGAAAATTTGCTTCCCCAAAAACGAAACCATGTTAAGTAGAACACTGCTGTTATTTCAGATGGGTAAAAAGAATTTCAAAGATCTTTATCGACGTATCAAAAGGGAACACGGAACTGTGACTTGTGAAATATCCGTTTTCTCTGATAAATTCAATCCATTACTTAGATATGCTGGTGTTATTATCTACGCAATCGATGGAAAATTTGAATGGGAGAACTATGGTGAGCATAGAAGACAGTACATTCCGCAGAGGTGCATTCATTTATATGAATCCTTTTTATTCATTTTTATAATGGATAGAGGGTGGAAAGGCTTATGGGCGAAGAGGAAGAAGTTTTTACATCATTATACAATGTACAGACAAATGGTCAGACGACTACTATAAACCATCAGGACAAGGAACTGTTCATGACTACCTCTTGAAAAACGTCATAGGTATTGAATCTGATCAGAAGCGCATTGCATGTGGTGGGTTTGCTTATCTCTATGGAGAACTAAGATTTAGTAGTATTTGGCTCAATGGTACGGACCAAACTGATGCTGAGAGTGATGGAGACAGATATTTGAGCGATTCTGAAAAGGCCTTGGTCACCTATTGCTGGGAGGAGTACAAAAAGCATGGTGCACATCACGTATTCTCTATTCCGCTTTTTATAGATGAACTATTATTGAATTAGTTCGTCATACTACAGATTCGTACCTTTCTTGCACTCGTGAATAATACTCTTATCGTTCTTACTCTTCCAAATACATGCTTATGGACATACACATGATATGTTGTCTTTGTAAGAACTGTAACATAGATGAGAAAAGTTGGTGAATGATTTATTCCTCTTTCGTCTTCACTGTCTATCTTCATTCCAAATTTGTATGACTCTTTGTGGCGAGATACGATTCTTTGTGTATGCCAAAGAAGCTTCTTTTATGTCAGCCTAGACCGCAAAAAAATGACCAACAAGTGGACTTGAGTTACGGCTGTGGACCTAGAATTGTCGCATCCAGATCGAGGTATATACTATAGCTTGATGCAGATTGAGACCCAAACTGAAGGAGGAAAAAGCAGAACTTCGTACTTCACGTACTTCATTCGTACTTCACTATATTTCACTGTACTTGAGAGATGCAAAGTTTCGTTTCTGTGTATGACTGTGGCTGTGAATGTGTGGGTGAGGGTGAAGGTTTGAGTACAGCTAACCAAGATCCGGATTTCGTTCCTGTTAAAGAATTCATCAGTTAGCTTTATTTCTGCAATAAGGGGTGAGGGGATGAGGACGATTATCTTAAACAAATATAAGATGCCGAATGACAAAGCATTAGATGAGTTCATTGAAGAACTATTTATATTCCTTTTACTTGTCCACAGAGTTATATTTATATAAATTGAATGAATATATCCACATGATATGCTCTGTTAAGTGCGAAAGGCAAAACAGAAAGAATCCTTTAAGCAGAATGAAAATGGAACCCACATTTTTCAATAGCCAGATTTCTGGTGGGTGGTGATGATGGATCTGAATTTTGTTGTAAAAAATCCTAGTTCTGACCTAGTTACTTGTTAGGTATGTCCAGTGATGTGGGATGGTTTTACTATATGATGGTATTGTGCTCAGCTCGTTATACCTAGGGGTGGGAAGTTACCGTTACCGTTCCCAGGTAACGGGAACGGGAGAACGGACAGGTGAGTGTCTACCGTCATCAATCCTGTAGCCTCGGCCCTCCAGTCCTACTATTGGGGTATCCTTTGGTCCTCAAGTTCTACTATTCCGGGTACCCTTGACTCCTCAACTCCTACAATTGCGGAGTATTCTTAGGTTCCCAAGTCCCACTATTGGTGGGGGGGGGGGGGGGGGGGAGAGGGGGAACCGTTGGACCATTAAGACCAGCTATACTACATGTTCCCCAGATAAAATGGAAGAGAAAAGCTTCTGAAATCTCAATGGTCAATTTTTTCGACCAATCAGATTTCAGGAGCTCTCTTCTTTCATATTGTTCCGACGAGTACTACCCAAGCAGACAAACATTTTCAAAAACGCATTTAAACGCACGCAAAAGGCTTAAAATCCACAAAAAAGTGGACGTGTTTGGCTTACAATCGCGGCTCCCGACTATCAGCGAAAAACAACCACTTTTTGTGCGTTTAAACGGGTTTTCAGCAAAAAAAAACGCTTGTAAACGGGTATAAACGCATAAAACGATCATAAAAACTTGTCATCTTTGTTATACTCGTAAATCACAAACATAATTACAATCACAGTTTACGAAAATGAAAAAGATAACTACTTTTTATGTTCTTTTTATGCTTTTATACATGTTTACAAGCGTTTTTTCTGCTGAAAACGCGTTTAAACGCACAAAAGGGGCAAAAATGATTGTTTTTCGCTGACAGTCGGGAACCGCAATTGTGAGCCAAATACGCCCACTTTTTGTGGATTTTAAGCCCTTTTTTGTGCGGTTAAACGCGTTTTTGAAAATGTTTGCCTGCTTGGGTAGTCATGTTCGGGCCGATCTTAGGGTTCTCAAGGATCCTCTATCAAATGAGAGGTATATGTATGGGGCTCCTCCCGAAGAACCATCGTGGAATAGAATATCGCAATCTGATTGGTCAATTTTTTCGACCAATCAGATTTTAGGAGCCCTTTTCTTGAGGGTGTGGGTGTGGGTGTGGCTGAGGGTGGATGTGGATGTGGGTGTGAGTGTGTGGGTGTGGGGTGAGGATGGGGGTGGGGGTGGGTGTGGTGTGGGTGGGTTGGTGTGAATTTGGGTGTGAGTGTACGGTGCGACTGTGAGTGTGGACGTTAGTATGGGTGTGTGAAAGTGAGTGTGGGAGTGAGTTTATCGTCTAGATCCGCATTCAAACCCCACTGCCGCACCCACACATACCCCACAGATACCCACACCCATGCTCAAGGGGAAAAAGTAATTCCTGCATCCCCGAATTCTAAGGAATTGTTATAGTTTCCAGTGAATTCTCATAGCTCGTGATGAGTCCTAATGGTTCCTGACGGAGCCAAAAGCACCTACCAGGACCTACTGGTATCCATCAGGTGTGACCAGAAGCCACTAGCATTCACTGGGAGCCACTAGGATCCATTAATATCGGGGATCCAGGATCTGTTTTTTCTTCTTGCCCACATCCACCAAACTCATCCAAATTCACCGCACCCACACTCGCCAGACCCACTCACCGCAGCCGTGGCCACGCCCGCACCCAGCTCCCACATACAAGCCAGCACCTAGCCGTCACACGCACAACCACTCTCACCCACATCCACACCCGCACCGAGCCCTAACACCCACACTCAAACCCACATTTATACCGACACCGACTGCCTCTTGAGGTCTATGTTGATAAGTTTTTTTTGTTAAAATCAAAAAAACTCCATATTTTTCGTCACTGCCGAATTATTTGTTGACCAATTGCCTCAGCACTATTACCCTTCTGGAAATAAGGTATGTTTGCACAAATTGTCTCTAAGTTAGCTTCTTTAATTTAAATGGGTTCATTCTACTGTGGAATGGAAGAAGTTTTCGTGTAGAAAAAAATGTATTTTTTTAGTGGAATGCTCTAGATTATTTTATAAATAGAAAATCGAAACAATGTAGCAAACAAATCAATCAGTAGCTTACACGACAGATAAAAGCTATCAATGACACTCAGAATCAGTAATCATCAGATTAGGAAGGACCTCGTCGATAAATAGCTGCATTTAAACAATGTTGAAGTAGTGCTAACATTTCCAATGACGAGCATTCGTATGTTGGTTGATTATTTAACTCTTTACGAAATTTTATGGCAGATACAGCGTAGATTGGAACGTTGACCAATGCTGAATTAACTTCAGATAACTTTCTTCTAGCATTCTGTTTAAATTCTGACAGTATTTCATTAATTATTTGCTGTGAAGGTTTTTCAGGATTTTCTTCTAGTTCATTTTTAACCTCTTGATCAACTTTTGTTAGAACCAAAACTATTGGTGTACCACAGTTACATGCCTGTTGAACAATATCAATATCAAGTTCTGTGAAACGCGCAGTGCTTAGTAATAGTAAGCAGTCGAAGGCATAGAGTGCTTTATCTTGAAAGTAGGTCGCTGTTCGATTGTTTTTTGTACTGCCGCCGGGTATATCTCACAGAGCAAGATGTGGATACTCATTGTTTGGCCAAATGTAACGACGGATATCGGTTGTAACCTCACTCAGGCCTCGGCTAACCGGTGCAGACTAGAGACCGAAACAAGTCAAAAAAATTCAACTCGACTCGACTCGACTCGACTGAACCATTCAATCGACTTGGCTCGACTCGGCATGCATCTAAAAAACATCTGACTCGGCTCGACTCGACTCGACTCGAGCCGAGTTGAGTCGAGCCGCCGAGTGTCGATTCAAAATCGAATGTTTAGAAGTACATTCTTAATATCAAGAATGAGTAGAAATTTAGACACACATTTCACTTGTATCATAGTGTTGAAACATCCATGTCGGACCGCACGAAAAGGAAACCGTCAGCTTCAGGAAATTGCAACAATTTCTTGAAAGCAGTATTTGAGACTTGGAGATCTCAGATTTTTTTTCTGTGTCTTCCCATTAAAATCCTGTCTTTGTCGCTCAAAGGTGGTCGGAAGTCATCGAAAAAGTCCTTCGCTCTCTCCACTTGATGTACTGCTTCGATTTTCTATCAATTTTCGGAGGTTCTCTGTCAGAAACAGAAATTTTCTACAAGTTTTCTACTCGGTTTCAGAGCTTGGAATTATCGTCTCGAATAATTCTGAATCATTTTCTTGCGCGATTTCGGCAATAGTGCAGGCCGATTTCTTCTCCCCATAAATGTTCCAAGACTATTCGAAACGGTCCTATTGGATGGAATGGTTAACATATTTCATCGATTTCAATATTCTAAATATGATCAAATATTTGATCATATAAACATTCATTCTGTTTTGATTATCTTTTTGCGATAGATAATAAAATAATACAATACACTACTAAATCTGTTGCACGTCGCATGCCGATCACTTACATAGGCTGACGATCAATCAAGTCATTGCATTCTAATTAATCTTTGAACAGTCAATAATGCATTGAATACAATGAAAGCTAGTGTATATCATTCATTGTAGTTTATTTAGCGTCGTCAGTTCATCGCTATCTATTCATTTTAATGCTTTGTTCAACCTATTCATTGAAATGAATTGACATTGTCTGATCTCGGTTCGTCTAACGATGATGATGGCTAATATTGAGAAACAAATGATAGAATTATGAAGAAATTTTTAAAAAGTCGAATCGTTGGGGTCAAATTCGACTCGACTAGACTCGACAGTAGATCTGACCGAACTCGACTCGACTCGACACATTTCTCAAACTTCGCACTCGGGCTCGACTCGACTCGGCGTGAACCGAGTCGAGTCGAGTCGATTTGTCGAGTACTCGACTCGTTTTCGGTCTCTGATGCATACTCTTATATTTCTTTCTATGTCTTGAAAATGACACCCAAGTGAGTCGAAACGTCGACATGTAATTATGTATATACAGGATATCTGAAAAGTAGCTCCCTATTTTAAATTCTTTATTACTCTCAAACAACAAAAGATATCATAACGAATTTTTTACTGTTTTGAAGCATGTACCAGGGCATTTTGTTGTACATGATACAAGTCGATTGATCATTTGACGGTCTAAGATCAAACACGAATTTTGTCTAGAGAATATCTGAAAATAACTCATTATTTTGAGAAGTTTATTATTGTTCAATGAGAACAGATCCTATAACAACTACAGAAGTGTATGAACAACCGAGATTCCTATGTAAAAATTTGGGACATTGTATGTTATAGTATTACGTACACCTCAAAATAGTCAAAAATTTGTTATAGTATCTGTTGTTATTTAACAACAATAAACTTCTGAAAATAATGAGTTATTTTCAGATATTCTCTAGAAAAAATTCGTGTTTGATCTTAGACCGTCAAATGATCAATCGATTTGTATCATGCACAACAAAATGCCATGACACATGCTTCAAAAGAGTGAAAAATTCGTTATGATATCTTTTGTTTGTTTGAGAGTAATACAGAATTTAAAATAGGGAGCTACTTTTCAGACGTCCTGTATATGTTTTCTTTTTCAATAAATAAAAAATATCTCACAAAATGTTTATTGCTACTGTTAAATCAATAATTTTCATCTTTTCCGCCATTGTATTTTTTGTCTAAAGTGTTATAGCTCTACATCATTATCTCACCGTTCTTCTCCACCTTATTTTACTCAGGAGAATTATGGCTTCAGACACTTTCGTATTGAACAATCGCTTGGCGAGCGCCGAAATTGTCCAAGAGCCCAAACAGTTGTTGACACCCATTCGAGGCTATGAAAAAGAGCAACTGCTTTCGCTAGAACAAGCATGTGAGCCACTCAAAGGCATCGTCGACCAAAACGAATTGGACACATATATTGTCATATCTAAGATTAATTCAAAGAATCCTGCTGATGGGTTGACCCAAGACGAATCGGCCTCCTTACATCTCTATACGATAGAATGGGAGGACTCGAAGAGGAGCCTCTATGCTGTGCTCAATCGAACTCTGCAAAAAGACGATCGTCAGCAACTCCGACCTTGGTTCAAATATCTCAAACTATTTCTTACTGCTCTCTTCAAACTGCCGTATGTATGCTTCTATCGTTCGGAATTTGATTTAAGAAGATATTCCTATCACTTTGTAGGATCCATAAATAGAAGACGATCGGACTAAAAGAGGTCTATGATGAGTAGTACCATAAAAAATTGCAGCTGTGAAAAAAGTTACAAAATCCCTAACTACGAATGCACGGCTCCAAAAACCGAAATAGACACAAGAAAGTTATTTCAATGAAAGATATCGTTGGAATTTTCTTATGCTGGTGATTTCACTGAAATTCTGTAACCCTCATATGATACCAGCAACGCCCTTTACTTGTATACAACAGCGATTTATTAGCATTACACATAATAAAAACGTAAAATTGTCGGAAACGCTCTCATCTGTGCGGACCTAGGTCCAAATGTTTATTTGAAATGGACTATAGCGATTTATGTATATTGTGCCAGAATAGAGACCCTTAATATGAGCCTGGAGCTTCTACCATGAGAAGAGAATTATTAATTCTTCACTATGAGCGTCAAACTATAAGTCATTGATGTGATTTCATTTGAGACAGATCTTTGTTAGTGTTTGATACTACGGTGAACCCAAAAAACTGAACATCGTGGAAGGATTGATGAAATATTTGTATTTTCTCTCTTGGTAAGTAATCCTCTCTTTATGTAGGATGTCTATTTAGGTCACTCGAGCGGCAAACTGTGTGTCGAAGTGTGTTAGAAGATTTACATGATCTCTATCCAGATGGAGAATACCTGACTTGACTGAATATTCAAAAAACTCATTATTATTTGTCAGAAAGATGAGTTTCACGACTGTTTTTGAAGTTTTAGTCCTCATCATATGTGCATAACTCAAGGTGGGCTCTCAGTTCGTGCACTAGCACGCTCAAAGTTCTTGAGTCTCCTGAATATTTGGGAACCTCGGGCACACGCACGCTGTTCTCTATTGAGACTTCCAATGGAAAGGACATAAGTCGACATTCCTACTTCAAACACGAAGAAGAGATCCCTCTTCTACCGGGGACCTACTTACAAGTGCGAAGTCACGTGAGTCCTACGCTTCAATGATGTCTGTGGAAGAGAAACAATCGCAATACAGAAACAATATGCTCGACGCCAGCCTTGAAGAGAATAAGCAAAATGGGATATGGGGCTTTTTCCTCTTGATGAACCTATTGGATGATGATGCGAATTTGATCGCTGATAAACTTGTGACGAATCGCACATGGGAGAGGCTCATTCTGGGAGAGAATAAAATAACAGATCTTGGAGCATCTTATATTGCTCAAGCACTCATACATCATCCGACCTTGAAAGTACTGCGTCTACATAATAATTCAATAGGCGATCAAAGCGCCATTAGTGTTGCCAATGCTCTTACTTTCAATCGGTGTCTAACTCAAGTCTGGCTTCATAACAACTCAATCAGTGACCGAGGCGCTCGAGCATTTTCCGAAATGCTACTACAAAACTCCACTTTGCAAGTGCTCTCCTTGTCGAATAACCAAATCGGTGATGTTGGCTGCATAGCGCTATGCGAAACGCTGCTAACAAACTCAAGTTTAATGTACTTGTCGCTCGATAAAAATCAAATCTCTACGAAGAGCCAAGATTCAATCACTGCGATGTTGAAACGAAATCAAACGCTCAAATACTTGCGGATTACAGAGAATCCATTCCTAATCGCTGCCAGAAACAGAAAAAAACTTGAACAAGCTGCACGGGAAAATAAAACATGTCAAGTAATGTTGTAATGAAATTTAGATTGACTAACCCGGACATGAGAAACAGATTCTTCTGTCATTCTATCAAAACTCAAAAAAATATTGATGAATAAAAAAATCAGTATGTTATATGCATTGGAGAGATATTTCGTTCTGTCAAAAGACATAACTCATAGTTATTTTAGAAGTTCGTGGTTGGCAAACATGAAAGATATGATTTATACACATATTACTCACGGGTATCTTTAGGTCACTAAGATTCGAGAGGAAACGCGTGGGGGTGATTGTGGATGGGCATGTGCGTGTGCGTGTGCGTGTGGCTGTCAGTGAATATTAGATGCACAACCACACCTATACTCGTCCACGCCCACATCCGCTCTCACATCCACACCCGTACCCACACCCAAACACCTACACCCACATTCACACCCACATCCACATCCACTTATTTCTTCATTGTTTCATTAAATCCAAACATAAATGAAGAAATATCAGAGACTGAATGATTTTCTAGAAAAATATTGATATCCTATATGTGACAGTTCATTTGATGGCATTCATGTGAATGTTGAACTATCTTTAGTAGCAGAAATTGATTATTTTAATTACAAATAATATCATTCAATTGTTATGTTAGCTGCTGTTAGTGATTCTTTGAAATTTACATACGTCAATGTTGGTGCACTTGGACGATGTAATGATTCATCTGTATACAGTCGATCAAGTTTAGTTGAAGTAATTAAACATCAAATTTATGAATGTCATTATATGATTATCAACAACATTCGTATTCAAGCACACTTAATTACAGATTCCGCATTCGCCTTAAATTCAACTTTATTAAAGTCGCATGTTGAACGGCTGAACATGCCTCGTGCTCATTCATTATGTAATTACCGACTAAGTCGGTGCAGAGACGCAGTAGAACGAACGTTTGGTTCATTAAAAAAATTCCTTTCATCCTTTAGACAAAAAAGATGGAATATGACTTAAGTCATACAACTACGATTGTTCAAGTTGCAACAATTCTTCACTCTAAGTTAAAATGTGTCGCATGTGTCGTGATTCGCAACACATTCCACGATACATTCAAGCACGACATGAGGTGCTCATTGCGACACATTTTCTCCAGCAAGCGTACAGCACATTATCCCACGACACATCCAACACATTCTGCGTAGCTTCTCAAAAGAGATACTTTTTAAAATAACATTCAGCTATTTAAGTATTTGTATAGCTATTTAAGTTGCCTATAGCTACTTAACTGTTTGCATAGCTATTTAAGTATTTGCATAGCTATTTAAGATTTACATAGCTATTTAAGTTTTCCATAGCTATTTAAGTATTTGCATAGCTATTTAAGTTTTCTATAGCTATTTAAGCTTTTCACAGCTATTTAACTACTTTCATAGCTATTTAAGCTTTCCATAACTATTTAAATACTTTCGTCGCTATTTAACTATTTCCATAGCTATTGAAGGTTTCCATAACCGATCACTAATGATGCCAAATTTTCACTTTGAGAACTCTCTGGAACATAATTAGTCATTGAAGTTCATCTAACACTAGTTCCTGGTCGATGAACAATAATTATATTTATACAGAATGGTAGGGTGGATAGCCGTGGGCATGGATGTGGAGCGTGACTGTAGTATTGATTAACCGTCCACGCACCCAAACTCGCATTCATCCGACGCCCAAGCCGTTTTCACCCTTCATCCCCCCCCCCCCCGCACCCTTGCTCGAAATAATAAGTACCGTTGAAAAAATCAAGCATTGTCAGTTAAACCGCAATACCAATATATAGACTTTTACTACCAATCACCAAATAATGTTTCGACTTAAAAAGCTATTCCTGCTGACGTTTACGAGTATCTAATATAAAATAGGCACCATAGAAATATTTCAATGGCAATAGAAGGTTTAAGTACCTATGAAGCGCAAAAGTACTCACGCGACTGTTTGAATAGCTGTGTAAGATTTGAATACTTATGCCACTACTTCAATAACTATTTAAATACTTAAAAGGCTATGCGAGTAATTAAAAAGCTATAGAAAACTTAAATAGCTATGCAAATCTTAAATAGCTGTGTAAATCTTAAATAGCTATAAAAAATTTAAATAGCTATGCAAATACTTAAATAGCTATGGAAAACTTAAATCGCTACAGAAAACTTAAATAGCTATTCAAATACTTAAATAGCTATATAAATCTTAAATAGCTATGCAAATCTTAAATAGCTATGAAAAACTTAAATAGCTGTGTAAATCTTAAATAGCTATAGAAAATTTAAATAGCTACGCAAATACTTAAATAGCTATGGAAAAATTAAATAGCTACAGAAAACTTAAATAGCTATTCAAATACTTAAATAGCTATATAAATCTTAAATAGCTATGCAAATCTTAAATAGCTGTGGAAAACTTAAATAGCTACAGAAAGCTTAAATAGCTATTCAAATACTTAAATAGCTATATAAATCTTAAATAGCTATGCAAATCTTAAATAGCTATGGAAAACTTAAATAGCTATGCAAATACTTAAATAGCTATGTAAATCTTAAATAGCTATGCAGGTGCTTAAATAGCTATAGATACTTTAAATAGCAGCAACTTTGCAAAGTCATTTGTACTAAACAAAGATTGTATCTCTTTTGAGAGTGAGCCCACATTCTGAAACCGCGGTTTGAGTCTAGGTTTCACCGTATCTATAATTTTTTTTCTTTGATGCATTATATCCATCAATATTTAATTAATACAATTAACGTCAGTGTTTGACGCAGCACTGTAAAATAGTCTGATCTGGAGACCCAGCCGTGTAAGGCTAGTCAGATCTTGGTCAGACTACTGCCAGGTAGACCTCTCTTAAAGTGAGGTCATTATTTCTCGAAATATTTACAAGAAATATATAATCGAGAAATGTATTATATAGAATGGTGCACGAAAACTTATGATTCTCATGTAATGTTTCAGTTCGATTATATATAGATATACATGCGGAATAAAATGGTGAATGAACAGTCGTCATATATGTAGAGAACGGTTAAAAATACGGCACATTAAAGTGCGACACATTTTCTTGCTGGAACCCACGACACTATAATGTACGACGGAAAAAGTCGACACATTTTAACTTAGAGTGTTCATAATATGTGCATTACTGGTGATGATAATGCAGACATGGACTGAGATATTTCTCAACTGATCCACCAGAAACCAGCCTGCAACATTCGCACTACAGATGGAACTCAAATAAGAGAAGCACTTACTTCTTTTTTTTTCGCATAATCCTTTGTAATTTTTTTTCTATTAATACTATTATGTAAATAAATTGTTTATTAATTCCTGCTTCTTTATTGTTTTATTCTAGTGCCATGGAAGGCTTTGTATTTTGTACCTACCAGAATTCAATTATTTGCCCTTCTTTTTTTCCTCATGTTCTCATTTGAAGTCATTGTAGATGAAGATCGATGAATCTTTTCTATAACGTCAAGGTTAGGTTGTTTTGACTAGATACATCAGCAGTGTGCTGCTTAACGAAACGGTAGCAGTACAATAGCGACATTTGTTATCCAAGCAACACTTGCAATTATACAATTCATCATATTCTAAGGGCACTTGCTATGCTTTGATTGGTAGCTTAATTATTGAATGTGTATTTGTGCTGAGTTAAACGAAGATAATACTGTTTTACTTCTCCAGTGTGTATAAGATCTTAGCTAATATATGCAAGTATGTATCTTCTGATTGACTGACTTGTTTTGTTTCACTTAAATTGTATGAATACCGACTGAGGATCATACAGACCTTCTTTCGTATAAAATATATGAATGTATTTAATATCCTGCTTACATTAAGATAGAAACAAATACCTTATTTTTATATTATCATTTTTCTTATCTTTGCTTTCTAGATATACAGTGCACTATCAGAAGAAAGGACGGTTTCATATGTAATTTCATATTTGTCTTTTTTACATTTTATTTAGTTTATATCTTTTCTGTGTACAAAACATGTCGAATACAAACGTTGCTCAGCAAGCTATTGCATCAGTTGTGAGTGACTCACCAGCTGTTATAGAACGATGGAAACGAGATTTTTCGCAGACAAAAACTGATGGAATCACATATGATTACATTGTTGTTGGCTCAGGCTCAGCTGGTGCTGTCGTAGCTAATCGTCTCTCAGAACAAGGTGATAAGCGTGTTCTTCTTATTGAAGCTGGTGGTGTCGATACAAAGGACCAAATACATATGCCAGCTGCTTGGTAAGTGAGAACTCGATCAAGTTCAAATAATCAGAGTATCACATATAGTGTGATTAGTTTTGACAAAAGACAACTGTTCTTAAAGTTTTACGTTTCTTATAGAAGAGATTATTCGATAGAAAAATGATCTTCTCACAAGTACTAATGTAATTTCTGTCAAAAAGCCGTGATTTTCGAACTTTACGTAAAATATTGTCGTACAACCAGTTGTGAATACAGAAGAAAAGAAGTTCGAACAAAAGTTTTCATTTCTTTTTATAAAATAGAAAACAAAATTTCTAAGAAATAAAGCTAGGAAACTCATGCGAAATTTTACTCTGCTTCTTTCAGTTAGAGACATTTTGCCACTCGCAGATTAAAGTATGTCGTTTTTCTTTGTGTTCTAGTGGTAGCTGTCAGCTTGGTGAAATTGATTGGCAATATAAGAGTATACCTCAACTTTATTCACATTTTGGTTGTGTTAATCAACAAAGTAATTGGCCACGTGGTAAAGTTTTAGGTGGTTGTTCTTCTATAAATTATCTGCAATATGTTCGTGGTGATCCACATGATTATGATAATTGGCAATTACCACAGTGGTCATTTCAAGAAATGTTAAAATATTTTAAAAAATTAGAACGTGCCGATCCGAACACAATTCCAAGGAATGAGCATTTCCGTAATCATGATCAAGGTAAAGGAATGATGGATGTAACAATACTTGAAGAACCAAATCCAACGAATCGATTGTTTATTGAAGCATGTAAGAAGAATGGATTTCATGAAACTAAAGATTACAATGCCGAAGAAAGTCTGAATGGACGTGTATCAATGTCACAAATATCAGCAAAAGAAGGAAAACGTTGGTCAACAGCAAGTGGTTATCTCTTGACATCAGTAGAAAGAGAAAATTTTGACTTGCTAATACATGCACATACTTGTCGGGTAGCATTTGATGAGCAAAAGCAAGTGTCCGGTGAGTGTCAAATTAAAAGTGTTTGTTTGTAAAATAATTTTGATCGAGACTGTAAAAATTTTTTTACAAGTTCCTTCCATCTTATTCTGTAAAAATTTTCAAGATAGAAGATACGAATTTGCTCGAAAGTAGTTTTTGTCATGTTTTTGTCTTTATTAACAAAATTTCGTCTAAAGCATACAGTGACGATAGAAAAGGCAAAATAATGTGAATTCGACAGAAATTCAATGTCTTTCTTGTTAATTTTCACATGTCAAACTAGCAGAAATGTCGCGATCTTTTTTAATGACGTTCAATGTAAATGATATTTTGAAAAGTGACTGGAAATTTACTTTTCAGAAGGTTTCATCTACTTTTTGAACGAAACGCTCTTCATATTTTTAGGTGTCATTGTTAAACGTACTAACTCATTAGATAAAGAGGAATTTATCAAAGGTAAAGAAGTCATACTATCAGCTGGTACAGTTGGAAGTGCTCAAATACTTCTTCTCTCTGGAATTGGCCCTCGAGAAGAATTACAGAAACATCAAATACCCGTAATCGTTGATTTGCCTGGTGTTGGTAAAAATTTACAAGATCATATGATGACTATTCTAGTCTATCTGACTCACATACCAACACTTTCAACTCGTGATTTGACACCTGAAAACTTACAAAAATGGTCAACTCAAGGAAAAGGTCCCTTAACTTCATGTGGTGGTGAATCACTAGCGTGGTGTCAATTGAATGGAAATGGTAATTCGAGTATAGATTCAATTTTTTTTCTATTAGTTCACATTGTCATCGTTAATTATCTATTCGTCTAGATAAAACACAAGTACCTGATATCCAAATGCAGTTCAGCCCGTTTACAGCTGATGCTGAATTCTTTCGAATCTCTAATTTTAAACCAGAAGTTTATGAACAATATTTGAAACCACATCTAACTGATGAATCACAATGGACTGTTTTGTACTTGCCCACACTTCTACATCCAGAATCAAAGGGTGAAATTACACTTGCAAGTCGTGATCCTCTCGCACATCCAATTATCAATCCAAATTATTTAAAGGACAAAGAAGATGTTCGTAAACTGGTTGAAGCATGTAAACTAGTTGAAAAAATTTGTCAGACTGAATCACTGAATAGTACGCTCAAGTCAATGGCAAAAGAAATGAACGGAGACGAAGCAACAGAAAACAAAGATCAATTTTGGGAATCATATGTTCGAAAGTATACTATTACAATCTGTCATCCGATTGGTACCTGTAAAATGGGAAAAGAAGAAGATCCTATGACAGTTGTAACGCCTGATACACGAGTAAAAGGCGTAAAAGATCTACGTGTGGTTGATGCAAGTATTATACCAAACACTATTTCTGGCAGTACAAATATTCCAACAGTTGCAATAGCCGAGAGAGCAGCAGATTTAATTAAGAACAATGATTAAAAGAGATTGTGCTAGTTTTTTTAGTACTAAAATACACTTGATTAGTCTTAGATATTTGATCATTTTTAAAGAGACTTGGTGAGTTGAACGTTTACCTTTTTGTTTCTTATTTTAGTTCACTCAATACTTATATATATATACGCTTTTCGTGCTGGCATTGGTTACTTGTAATGGATGGTTAATCTTGAGCTTGCAAATGCTTTAATTTCTTTCCTACAGAAAGAAAGAAAAATCGTAAAACTGATATAAAAAACCTAACAGAAACACAAACTGTGAAAGTAAAGTACAAGTGCATTTGGGCTCAATGAGGGCACGAAGTAAATTAGCAACATGAATGTAAGCATAGATATTCAGTCGTTGGCGCTCCATGCATTCACAGAGTTCATCAGTCAATCTATTGGACAATACGGAAGCATTTTGAATGAGCTACTGAGATACTCTGTCAGTTCTCTCAGGGTGTTCTGGTTTATCGAATGCATCACTTTTATCATTGTCAACGTTACCCATGTAAGAAATGTACTTGTCTTCAATGGAATAAAATGTTGATTCTTGAATAAAGTACTAGTCTAATCCTATAAGATCAACCCAATGCAGTTCAGATGAATTTGAAGGTTCTCGTAGGTGATTTAATTGATTCATATTAACATCATTCAATGGTATTCACCGTCTCCGATAAAACGGTTGCAGGCAGGTCATAATATTGAGCTTAGAATTCTGATCATAATGGCTCTCGTAACTAGCAATTGACTTGAGTAGAATCAATCTCACATTTTAATCCTCTGAGCAGATTGAGAAAGTTCGTATGGAATTACTCGAAGGTTGAAGTTATGTTTTCCATTAGTTTCGAGAATGCTTCGAAAAAGTTGATTAAAATATCTTCGTTCACAAGAATCAATAATCAATTTGATTGATAAGCGTAAGCATACGAGTAACCAGTGTAGAAGTAGGGTGGTGTGGGTGTGGGTGTGGGTGGGTGTTGGTGTGTGGGTGTGGGTGTAGGTGGGTGTGGGTGTGGGTGTGGGTGTGGGTGTGGGTGTGGGTGTGGGATGTGGGTGTGGGTGTGGGTGGATGAAAATAGAGTGATATCAGAATCACACCCACACCCACACCCACACCCACACCCACACCCACACCCACACCCACACCCTGTCGTTGACATGGATCTATATACTTATAACTATACTAATTTACTGGTGAAAGAGCAGAGAAAACAAACCTGATTTGATGCGTAATTGTCTAATTGTGACCCAAACAAACAATCGATTAGATTTATCATTGATAAAACCACTTAGATTGCGAGGAATATCTCCATTGTACCAGTGTTGTACACGAATCTTGTGAACAGAACTGTTTTCTAATCATGACCAATATTCATCAATAGAGATAATCTATGAATCATAAAAGCATCTATGTAATACAGATTTTCAAGAAAAGGTGAAGTCTTACTTTTGTGTAATCAAAATTTGGATTACCGATATTTAGAAGATAACGTCATAAGTGGTTGACTTGTAGAGAAGCATTGATATTCCGATTAGAGTAGGTAATTATACAAGCAATCCAGATAACACATAAGTACGCAAGAATTTCACGAATAGCAGACCACATTTCTATTTCCTTCACTCGTAGATTACGAGCTTCTTCCACTTCAATTTTATTTAGATGGTTAGCTCGTACGGTCGATCGGTTAACAAATAATGATTTCTTCTATAAAAGAAAGGATTTAATCTAAATGAAGAATTTAAGAAATCTACCTCCGTAGAATGAAAACAATCTTCTTCATTTGCTAAATTCAGATCGTCATCATTATCTATGTATCCTGCCATTTCTTCGTCGTAATTTTTATTACGAAAAAGAAAGGAAAATATTATAGCCAAAAATACCACCGAGACATGTATACATAAAAATATTCTTATAGATAATAAAATAAGATTACTTACTTTGAGCGGTTGAGTAAGACATATTGACGAGAAAAAGCCAATAGAAAGTGATGTTAACCATTGTTGCGTTTTTATATCACTAAATTCGATACCACGCGCAATGATAAAAATGATAGAAATTATAACTAATATGCATTAAAGAATATATGCAATAAAAATACACTACCAAGGAAAGGTTATTTCAGATCGTTTCTTTCTCTGACAATAGACAATATCTGTTCTATATCCTTTTACTTTTCTCAATGTTTCATTCAACGATAAAGGTTTTTCTTGATCAGGTTTTCGTTGTCTTATTTGTCGCAAGAATTGAACCAGTAACAGACTTGGAATTAACGAAAGAAGTTCCACAATCACACCAATTCCCATCTACAGTAACCCCCCCCCCCGCAATAGAAGGCCCCCCCATATCACAACCCCCCCCCTAATTAGAAGGCCCCCCAGAAAATTTTGAATGATCGGTCTAATAAAAGGCCCGGGCTTTATATTATGACCATCGTCGCCATTTCTTTTTACGTGCATCACTGCTTGTAGAAAAATGATTTTCTTTCTTTCTTTGCATATATACATATGCGCTCTCTTGCGTCATCTTTTTTTCTCTTCTGAGAAGGAATAAGAAAACACGCAATCTTTTCATCCATGAGTCATTATGAAGGTTGTTGATTGGTCCGCGAGGCACTAACCATCAATAAGATAAAATTTTGATCTTAATCTCTTTGTTAACATCCTTTTAAATCAATCAGTTGTTCATGGATGAAGACGATGTTGAAATATTTTCTCTTTCAATACCTAAATTAATCGATACAAATGATGATTCATCTTCGTCGTCATCTTATGATAGTGATATTGAAGTGACATCCACTATTGATAAAGAAGAAAATGAACTTGTTCAACTTGGCAATGATCTTTGTTTAAATTCAATTGATAGTAGTGACGACGACATGGACATACAAGACAATTCAACAATACAATCTTTTCCTGAAGTTCGAACATCTGAAGCTGATGAAAACAATGGTGTTAATTTTGCAATTGACAACTCGTCGTCCACAACATCCTCTCCACGACCTGAAGCTAGTACTACACCATCTCAAAAGCGTAAACGTCGTGCTTGGTCTGTGAAAGAAAAATTACAAGCAATTGAAAATTATGAAAAATCCAATAGTAAACATTCAGCTGCTAAAGAAATTGGATGTACACGATATCAATTGAGAGAATGGTTAAAATCAAAAGAAGAACTGAAGCAACTTCAATCAATGGATAATGGTAAGCTATTGTATCATAATAAGTTCATTATTTTCAACGATCTCTTTCGATTTCATCGCGCTTCCTCAAAATATTTGATAATATTCTTAAGATCTCAGTGTGTCTGATTTCTTGTAAGGTCCAACAAATTATTTTTCTACATGTTTTAGTTCGATAGGTAGTAAAAAGTCAATGTGGTTTATTTTATGTGATTGTTAAAATATATCACGCGTTATTTTTTTCATTTTAGGTGGTCGACGAAAGCGTCTCAAAGGTGGAGGAAAAAAACTAAAATATGTTGATCTAGATGATCGTCTAATCAAGTGGTTTAAAGAACGTCGAACACCTCCAACTTCGGATGCAACAGTAATTAATATTAGACGGGAGAAAATATCGTTCAAACAATTAGTTCGACAAGGTACTATTTTATCTGCCGAGCTGAATCACGTAGCACCATCAGTTAAATGGTACCAACGATTTATGATACGAAATCGTCTTTCTTTACAACGTCCGAAGAGAAATCAAAAGATATCATTGCCCGAAGCTCATAAACAAGCAACATTGTTTTACAATTATCTTCGTCGAGCAAGCACCTGGGGACCGACAAGGGGACCTATGGGTGCGTTCAAACCTTCTGATGTATGCAATTTTGATGAATCCCCCTTGTCGCTTTTCGGTGATCAAACCAAACGAAGCTTAAACTATGTGAATGTTGATAATGAAGTTGAAGGAGCTATTTGCTCAAAAGTGAGTTCTATAAATTAAAATTTAATGCCTAATTTGGATGGAAGCTTTCGATAACACTCGACAGTAAATTTAATGATAATAAATATATTTTCAGAATCTATAGTTTGAAATGTTATGTAAAAATAAAATAAAAATAAGTTCAACAATCATATGTAATCTGCAAATTTTCATTTTAGCGTTTTGCAACTGTTATTCTCACAATATTTCCTGAAAGAAATGATCGAATTGGTCCAATACTTTTATTCAAGGGGAAAGGACGTGTATCTGACAAAGAAGTTCGTCAATATGCTAAACAAGTGAAGGTATTCTTTACACCAAAAGCTGTAATAAATACCGAAACAATGAACAAATTTATTGATTATTGGTATAGTAAGGTGAGTTTTCAATCATGATCTTCAACAATAAAGTTGCTTAACATGAGACAGTATATTTTCCTGGTTCCGATACTGTATAGATATACATTAAAAAAACATTATAAGAATAGAAAGAAGCTATGAAACTAACCTTGATTACATTTGAATTGATTAATTCACTGCTTGTTCATAATAACTTTTATCTTTCAGGTCAAAGATGGTAACCCGAAGTTGTTAATAACTGATTCATGTCATTCTCATCTCAATCCTCAAACAAAACAAAGTCTACGCCAAAAAAGTGTTGTTATTGCCGTGATCCCCAAAGGGTGCACGCAATACTTACAAATTCTCGATACACTCGTCTTCTCCACTTTTAAATCTCATTATTTTGATGCAGCTCAAGAGTTCATTGAGAAAAATGGTCCACGAAGTCAACTGAAACTCAATGCTGCTCAATCCAGAATAATGTGTACTCGTTTTACATGGGAAGCTTGGAAGCGCACATTAAAGTCCATTGATATTAAGAAAGGATTTACAGAAATTGGATACATTTGGACAAATAATGCTATTGTATCGCCTCGAACCTTGCCTGGTTATGTTTATGATCCTAATCAAGAATATCAAAGTCAATCCCATGGTGATGATGATATTGAAAATCGAATTGCAAATGATGCAAATTTGGCCAACCAACAACACACACAAATGATGGTAAAGAATGGTGGTAAACAATTGAAACTAATTGATTTATGGAAAAAAAACTAATCATTATATTTGTAAATTTCACAAACTTAGGTTTTGTTTTTCAACTTTTTTTCTTTAGAATTGTAATTTGAACAAGAAAGATGAAAAATAAATATTCATCTTAAAATTTATCACCCATATAGACTCTAAATTTCAAATAGAAGGCCCCCCTAAATAGAAGGCCCCCTTTGAAATTCCATTTGTTTTGCCATTATAGAAGGCCCGGGGCCTTTTAATACGGGAGGGGGTTTACAAGAGAAATCATGTATTCATTCATTTAAATGTAATGAAAAAAAATCCCCACAGATCTGTTCTGTTGTAATATGCAACGGTTCAAGAGATAATCCACTCGTTCCCTTGCTTGTGTTCGTTTCTTGAATCTGATCATTATGTAAAATATTGAAAAGCATCCCCATACAAAGTAAAACAAAACAACATGTACATCATTGAACACGAGTAAATTTATTCGATGATGAACGGGAAAAAATCGAAAATCACAAATGACCTTCCGACATACTATGATATGCTTGTTTGGATAAAACATATACAAATTCTTTCTTCTGACCTTCACCTGCCACTGATAACAAACGTTCAATCTAATTCCAAATAAAAAATAACTCATACTTAACATGAAGGAAATAAAACTTACTGCGCCATCATCTTTTTCCACAGCAAACCATCGTTGACAGATAAAATGAGCCTTTTTCATTGTTTGTAAATCACGAACAACAATATACTTGAGAAACCAAGATGCTGCGGGTGTGAGTATGGGTGTGGGTGTTGATCTTTCGTTTACTTACACCCAGTAAACGATAAAATGAATAATGAATATCGAAACCATTAAGGTACTCGAAACATTCAATAAATGTTTCATTGGATCTTAATTCCAATTTTGCGACTGCTCGCATTTTGTTAGTGATCGAAAGAACGAACATTTCTATTTTTAACCTTTTTTTTATACAGAAAAAATATGTACAGCGTGTTTGTCGTTATGTATTTTTTGACACATGTATTCAATTCTACATCACACATTAAAAATACCTATTGGTTTGTTCCAAATTGTCAACAATAATTAACTTCTTTCGTTTCTGATCAAACGGAAAATTACTATTATAAAAGGGTGAAGATGGGAGACAATAAAAACTGAAAAGAGAACGATGGACAAATAAAAAAAAGCACCAGTGATCTTTGTTTTTCGATTGCTTGGTTTACAACTCGAAATCTGAAAGAAATAATCCTTCTGAGATCTTGTCTGTTGAACTGTAATCGATGAATTCTACAAGATCTGCATAAACACACGACAGTTGCGACACATTACACATGAGGACACATTTTTCACTGGCCTATGATGTCATCTAGACTATTTTCATGTTATCAAAATGAAACCTTGTTTTTTTGTGTGTTAATGATTTTAGTTCTTTATTTATTCATCAAAGCAATTCTAGATCGGCATAAATCAATGAGAGCATTTACAAAAAAGTCAAAATCCGTTAAGGTACTACGATGATTGGTAATACAGACTCGAATATGAAGACGATCTTTGAGTCGTGTTGTTGATGGAACAGCAATACCTTTTTCTTGTAAATCATTGACGAGTTCATCATTCAATATATCGACAGCTTCTGGATCACTGTTCTTCAATTCATCAGGTTTCACTCGAAAATTGACAATGTTAAGTGAGACAGGAGTAAATACTTGGATAAAATCATACTTAGACAATAAGTTGGCTAAATATTGAGCTTGATCACAATTGGCTGCAATTGACTGACCCAGTCTTATTATTCCATGTTCCTTAATAGTAAACCAAACTTTGAGAGCTCTACATGGTCGTGAAAGTTCAATACCCATGTCACAAAACCAAGGAGTATCACCAGCAAAACCTCGTTTGGTACCTACCAAATAGTTGCGAGCCCATGTAAATATTTTTTGCCTCAAAACGCGTCTGAAACGCGTTTCATTTGCGTGCGAAACGCTAAGAGTGAACGCGTTTGAACGCGTCCCCAGTGAAACAAACGGAGCGTTTAAACGCGATTTATTTTAGAAACGCGTGTGAATGCGCTTCTAGCTTGACTTGCGTTCAAACGCATTTTTAGCGAAAACGCGTCCCAGATGAAACATTTAATGCGTCTGGACGCGTTTCATAAAAAAACTAAAAATTTTGAAAAAAAATATGATAATCCATTTCAGATTTGAACTGAGTCGCCACCATCAATATTTTTTGATGGTCTTAGCCTTCCCTGGCAAATGGATTAGATTTTACCTTAAGCGACGACGATTAGATTTGAACAGATGAACCAGTGATTAGAAGTCGTTCATACATACCGCTGAGTTATACTAACTCGAAATCTTGTCTTATTCAAAATAAAATATATTTGAAGACGAATTTCATCGGTTAAATACTTTATTTTAACAAGATGTATTTTTTTCGAATTCAAGAGTCTTAACACGTAAGATGACTTTTCAGTTATTCTTTTAAATAAGTTTTTTATTTTTTTAATAAAATAACATCTTTTTTTTATCATCTACTACACATAAAAAATATTACGATCTTTTTTATTGCACTGGTAATATGATAAATAATTTTATCGAAAAATTTAATGAATAGATAATTATTGACAACCAATTTAGTAGAAATATATGATGAAAAGTTACTAATAATATTATTTAAATAGTAGTATTTAACAATATTCTGAAAGGGCATTGCATAGCTGGAAACTGTTATAATATTATCTAACTATTTTTCTTACAAACTTTAGAGAAATATGGACTGTTCACCGTATGTTTAATTGAATTTTGTCCATTTTAACGTCATCTCGACATTCATTATTAGAAGTCTAATGAAGTTTAGATGAATAAAATACATGTAAGCTGATGATTTTGATTACGCAGTTAACTCTTATAGAGCAGCAATTTTTGGGTAAAATCGCGTCCGATACACAAAAAATAAACACTTTCAAAGGCACTCGAAAATATGATTGCGTCCTAACGCGAGCGAAAAACATATTTAAGACACGTTTGAACGCAGTTCGTAAACAAAATTTTTTTAAACGCATTAAATTTTTTTCAGAAACGTGTCGAAACGCGGTTCATTTTTTTCTGATTGCGTTTAAACGCCTTGTATAGAAAACCTGCGTCCAGACACGTTTCAAAATTTTTTCTAACTGCGTCTCAACGCTTCTCATATTACACCACGTTTGAACGCGTTCAGTCAAACTCTTATTAAACACGTACAAACGCAATTTCAATATGAAACGCGTTGAGACGCGGTTCATAGTTTTTTTACAATTGCGTTTCAACACGTTGCATACAAAAACTGCGTTCAGACGCGTTTCAAAAGTTTTCTAACTGCGTCTCAACGCGTTTCATATTAAAAATGCATTTGAATGCGTTGTGAAACCGTTTTTAACTGCGTCTAGACGCGTTTTGTTGTGAAACCGCGTTTCAACGCATCGATCTTGCGTTTCGTGATTACATGGGAGGGGGTGAAAAAGTGGCGTTTAACATGGAAATTTGACGTAAGAGAACGCATCCAGCTGCATAAGGTGCGTGTAACCATTTATGAAAATCGAATGCCAACGAATCAGCTTTCGATAGTCCATCAATCAAATGTCGTCGACTTGGATCGAGAACCACAAAACTTCCGAATGCTCCATCAACGTGAAACCAAATGTTGTTCTCTCGAGCTACAACCGACAAAGCAGATAAATCGTCGAAAGCACCGGTACTCACAGTGCCTAAACAGAATTCAAAATATTATTACAATAAATATTTCTTTCTATCAAAACAAACAACAGCCTCTCAAGATTGTTTCTGATATATTCTGTGAACATACCTGCATTTCCGATGATACAAAATGGTACGAACCCTTGTTGACGATCCTCTTCAATCATTATTTTGAGTTCTTCAATATTTATACGATATTCTTCGTCAGTAGGTATTAATCTGAGTGCTTGAACACCCAATCCTAATAATTCAAGAGCTTTGGCTACACATACATGTGTTTGTGTTGAAGCATAAGCGACTAATCGAACACCTAATGTAACTAAACCATCTTGTCGTACTTTGTTTAGAGCATGATAACGTGCTACAGATAAACAAACAACGGCTGCCATTGATGTTCCACTAACGATGACACCGCCAGCCGTTGTTTCTGGAAATTGAAATAATTGTTTCATCCAATCAATCACTTGTCGTTCAATAAGTACTCCACTATGACTACAAAGACCTACATTTGAATTCATTGCTGCTGTCATCATTTCAGCAATAACACCTCCTACTGTACCAGATCCATGAACCCATCCCCAGAATCGAGGATGCGCATTACCACCAGAATAAGGTAAAACATCATCAATTATATCTTGACAAACATCAGTCATTGGTTTTCCATGTTCAGGCAGAACTTCGGACATAATTCGATGTCGCGCTTCATTTGGCAAGGGTATCCAAGCGGGTCGATCACGAGCCTTTTCGATGAAATCCAACGAAATATCAAGCATCTTATGAGCTTCAGCACGTGCTGATTTCCAATCAGTCGGATCTAAACTTGCTGTAAGAGATGCTGTGGATGGTTCCAATGAAGGTTCTCTTGAAATCTTCTTCGTGTTATCGACCGAAGGAATCACACTGAAATTAGCCAATTGATGAAAATATGTTAATAATAACGAATCTTGTCGAATTATGTTGTCATCATAATAATCATCCATGCATTGACTCAATTGTCGCAAGACTTGTTCTACTGTGTCTTTAAATTTATCATTCGTCATTAATTTCTCGATGCCCATTCTGATAAAAATGAAATATATGCTTCACTCAATGACGTTGAATAGGTTAGTTTTGTTTTAGTATGATTTGTTTTATATTTTACAGCTCGTTTTTATATACTCATATACAATGAGAGCAATTAGTTAGCAAAAAATGTATAAAAACAATAGGTGCAAAGTTTTTTTTTGTCAATGATGACAGATGCTCTTCTATTTTTAAAGGTATGCTTATCGCAATGACGTGGAAGAACGACATCGTCAGAATGATATATCTAAGTGCGGTATGACATAAATACAATGTCAAGGTTATTCAGCTTTTTATACATACGTTATGACATTAAATATAAATGCACTGTCATTAGTTACTCATCATTTTGGTGAAAGTTTATACAGAACATAAAGTTTTTCCTCTGAATTAATCCTTTAATAAGCATTTTCAAAGCCATTTGAAATAGATCGAAATACAAAAAGACTACCAGATAGTTTATAATAAATAGACAAACTTTGTGTTTTGAATCACTAATCTTTAAAATAAATCAATAAGCGAATTATTCCAAAAACTAACGAGGAAATCTCACCAACTGATACCGTCGGTTTGAGCTCATATTTTGCTCACAGATACGACTCATTGTGTAGATAAAGACGCTAAAAAGGTTTGTGCGCTGGATGTGTGTGGATGTGGGTATGGGGTTGGCATGGGTGTGGGTCCTCTCTATATCTACACCCACGCCAACCCCACACCCCGCACTCTACACTCGCACACTCACACTCATCCATCCGCACCCACACCCACACCCACGCACTACATTCCATATCCACACCCTACTTCGTTTTGAACTGTGAATGAGTTTTGTTGCTTATATTGTCCACACTCAAACTAATACCTGCACTGAAACTACATAATCATGCAAACACTTCACATCCACACTTTCACTCACACCTACATACCGTTGTAGCGTTCTTAATAGTCAATCATGTTGCATAGTACAATAAAATAATAAGAGTCTAAATAAGCGAGGTGAGAAACTGCTTTTACAAAACAGCGCGTTCGCGTAGACGACAGTAGACAATCAGTATAGCGATAGCGAATGGAATAGACATTCCACCAATTATAAGTAAAATGAGAGAATAATAAGTGGTTGGCCTGTACCATGTTACTTCAGGTGGTTTCTTTGTATTGTACCAACATGGATATGAAGAACCAACCTAAATGAGAGTATGTTCAAAGTAAAAGATTATTTCAGTAGTTCGAGATTGTCTGAAACCGTTATGATAAATATACTAGCAGTTCAATGATTAGCAAATGCATGAGACATACGTGAGAGAAGTTCTTGTATCATCCCCTAACTGAGATTGTAATGATTTTTGAAGAAGGCTAATTGCTCATTCCGATAAAGCTTTTTTTCGGTTACTTTTATAAAATCGTAAGATTCTTTAGTAAGAACTTAGCAATTGGAAGCTTGTATAGGTGTGTTTTCATTTTTCTCTGAGAACCAGGTTTCCAACGGAGAATTCCCGAATACAGCCATGCAAGTTGCTGAAAATTAAGCAAGAGTTGATTTTTGCAGTTATTGCAGATGATATTTCAGGAAAAACATGGATGAAATTCGAAGATCTTCGACATTCATCAAGATTCATTCTGATGAAACAAGATTGTTCAAGAGTTTTCAAGTAATTATATTGCAAGAAAAATGAAGTCCAATCCACTCATGTGTCGTAATCTCAAGACATTAAACCAGATTTACTACATGATCATGTAAAAACATACGAATGTTTCCTCTTCTGTTCATAATCGATCAAATCACTGGCAGTGACTTCTGTACGGTGACTATTTTCTTTAATTTCGTGATGTTTACTTATGCAGCTCATCGAATTATCATCTTCATGGTGTACCATTCTCTTATGAATATAGATTAAGAAAAAATGTGCAGTTTCAATATGCAAATTGGTGCTCGGAACCGAGATGTGAGGACATTAGCTATACAAGATCATTTTAAGAGCCCACAGGATCGCTTCGAGCATGATGAGATTGATCGAGTTGAGTATTGTGGGGATCTGCTTATTATGTTTATTATAATACATTATGTCTTACCTAGTCTCAATCGTGTTCATTCCTTAAGAAATTCTGTCACAATTGGTCAGGATCTTTGGAATTTACTAATTTCTGTTTTTAGGATTTAATCAAGAAGCTCTAGTCCTAATCTGTTTCGGATCCTGAAACAAGGATAAAATACTAGAGTATCGTTAATCCCAGCTATTCCGCTAGCGATGAGAAATATTCGTCCGTGGTGCCTCATTGATCTTGTTACGTGTGGTGATCAATATGATAAGTGACAATATATGGAACAAGAAGCTCTACATTGTATTCCACAACTAAATTTATGACTGGGCTAGCGAAATAATATCACGATCTAACTGTTGACATAGAGTCTACGTGTGTGATGGTTAGCAGGGACACAAAGATCTGCCTTGTTGATGACGAAGTCAAAGACTTTTTCATGATATTGCTCGAAAATTAATAATAGAGACTAGAGAATAGATACCCTCAGTGTATCATCTGATGCGCAGAAAACCAATCTCTTAAGGAGACACGTTCGAATGCTTCAATTGCTGTCTGCGTTTGTGCACTTTCATCACTACTCAAAAACTTCAAAACAAGTTACTTTTGCATCATTCAGTACGTATCAAGGTCATTTAAAACATCTTTCATACAAGCAAAACACCAAGAACCATTTTTTTACAATTTCTTGGCACATTTGCGCTTAAATGCAACTTCTTCAAATGAAGAACTATCAACGTATTGTGTTTCAAAAGTTGGAGATATTTTCTTGGAATAGGAATATAAGGCGTTGTTCATTATGGTTGCATCCACTAAATGTCATAGAAGAGGCCTGTAGCCGTCTGTTTTAGGTGAGCACACAAATGTACCAATCGAATCAGCAGTGGCATGTTTTCCTACATTCTAATTATCTTCTTTTGGGCCGTATTGGAAGCTTTATCTATGGTTTTCTGTTACTCTATAAACAAGTAGAGGCTGATGCTACGTACCTTATATTGGTCGGATTGGGCCTCCATGTTATAATAAGAACGTTCTCCACTGCCTCGTATATATTCCTTACGCATCCTATTTTGACTTAATTAGACTTGCCAGACTGCTACATAACACTTCAGAGTCCTCGCACGGTTCTCAAGTTTTATACATCTCTGGATAGTCTCGTAGCTCACTGATCGAGCGCGGCAGGAATCCTGCGCATAGAAGCGCACTTTATAACGCTCTTAGATATAGAGTGAACCACCGACTAAAATGCAGACAACAGCAGCAGCGGCGAATAAGCAACCAATGCCGAGTACAATCTTCGTCAATCGTGGTCTAGGACAGAACTCTGCCATACAAGAGAATCTAGAAAAAAAAAGAGTAAGACAATTCATTAATTTTCCTTTAGTAAATACTCTGGGGATGAAAATAGATGACGAGTTCCCTGTTTATTAATGACACAAAATACAAATATGGATTAAATTGCTACTCTCGCTTATTTTTCATAAAAAGACGAGTCATTTTGATGAGTTTTATCGGCATCTAAAATGACAACTTCTAAAGTATTATTTTAGTTAGCAGAAAACTTTCGCAGTGCCATCGATCACCTTGATTGCACCTGGCATCATCGTCATAGTGGAACAATCAAGTGCTAAATGTATCCACGAGTGCACACAAACATTTCCTAAGAAGAAACCAAAAAAAAATCCTTGATAATAGCTTTCCATCAATGCGTACGACATAGAAAAATGATGATGTTCGCGGATTTAGTTTTTTCTTACTTCTCAATTAAATGGTTTCAGTTATTTACTTAGAATTATTACCCTGAAAGTACGACCGAAATCCTCTTTCCTTTGAATTAATCTTGCTCAGCTGATCATTTACATGCTTGTGCAGCTACAGAAATCATTTAGAAAATCTATCATTTCCACTATGTTCACTGATCATAGGATGCTTGATCATTTTCCTCTAGATAGCGATCATTAGTAAGCCAACTACGCGCAAAACAAACGTCGCTTTCTACAAGGAAATACCACGATGCATACTTTAGATCATAAAGAGTTGATTTGTTCGTGAATTTCACTCAGAAGAAAAAGCATCTTTCAACCCTTTCGTATTAATCTGTTGCTTCATAATTTCCTCAACTAAGATTAGAGACGGAAGGAAACGTAAAAAAAATCGGAAATGACAGTACACTTGTTAGTGCCCCTATATAGTATGACAGAACTCAAACATTTCTAGGCATATCTCAATACTAAAACAAGATTCAACGATTGGTATTGTGGGGTATGTGTATGAAACAGGGCTCGAAACGAGCCACCCGGCCCGGTGACCCGGCCCGGCCCGAACTTTATTTCTGTTTTGCAAGGGAAATTTCTCACATACGACAAAAAAAATGATTCTAGTCGACTTCTTCCTAGCTAAAGATCGATTAAGGTGAAATTGTCATCATTTAATCAAAATTAGAGGAATTAGTTAATTTTCACTTGATTAAAATGGTGGTGGTCGTAAAACATGTTTTTCTCAGGTTTTAAGTTAGGAACTCGAACCTCTGTTTTTTTTCGAACTGCCTAGCTTAGTAGATCGTGATTATCACACTAGCCTAGACTTTGACACGTATAGCAGGCGTTAAGATAGACATCAATTAATACTGATTTGTGTAAGACAAAATATCGATAAATTAGATTAGAATTAATTTTTTTATGAACAAGTGTCTATTAAAATGACACCATTTGGATCCAGTCAGAATCTGATTTGTCAGGTTCAAGAATAGATATCATTTGATTTTAATCATTCTTGATCAGTTTGTAAAAACCAATTTCAATCAATAGGACTTTATTATTCGACTAAAAATCGATTTAAAATAGTAAAATCAAATGAAATCTATTTTTCATGTTGCAAAATTCATTTTCAATAAGAATTAAGTGGCATCGTTCCAATCGATTTTTAACAAAAAAAAAAATAATCGGTTTATTTAAGTTTTTCATTGACATTTTTTTACATGGGTTGTACATCTCAGAATTGTTAACGATTAAGAAGCTTCACCATGTGAACGCTTTGGAAATTTCATTTAGGCAATAAATGAAAACAAAGTATTTATTCAGTATGATAACATCTCATTCACAGAGAAAATGGAGTGAACTATTAACTGTATTAAGCCACATAAACAGTATTTAAGTGGAACAGTTTTAGCTGTATACTAAAATTAGCAGAGAAAGTAGAAATATCAATCCATGTGACTCATTGAATTTGACCAGTTGGCGTTTCACTTCCGTGAGGTTCGTGCTAATAAATAATAGTATTCCAGAAGTTGAAGTGTCGATGGATTCATCTTACACTATTGATTCAGTAAGTAATTCGGCTTATCTACCAGGCTTTTTTGAAGACTTAGAATTGTCTAACCTTATTCAAGTCGTGATCATCATGATCATAAGTAACGTTACTATAATGATTTGAAAAATTACAACAGTGTAGGGATGATCAATTCTGCATTTATAAAAACTTAATAAGTCCAAAAATTAATTTTTAAAAATCTAAATCTAAAATAAATTTAAGTTTTCAGGTATGAGAGTTTAAATTTATTTTAAATGTAAATTTGTAAATTTACATTTAAAATTAGTTTAAGTTCTGACATCCAAAAAGTTAAATTTATTTTAAATTTAATTTATTGAAATTCATATAAATAAATCAAATTTTAAATTTATTTAACTCTTCAACGTTCAAATCTATACTTCATTTAAAATTTAACAAGTTTAAAATTAAAACAAATCAAGGAGAAATAACCATCTCTAAATCCAGTGATATTGGGTTCCGTCATGTGAAAACCTTCTTTATAAAAGAACTATAATGATAATAGTGCCATTGTTATTCTGGCCGGGCCGAGCGGGCACGGTTAATTGGTCGGGCGGGCCAGGCTGGGCTCTAATATAGAAGAGGCTGGGCCGGGCGGGCATGAACGATTCTTGGCCCGGTATGGGCCGGGCTGGGCCATCAAAAATTGGCCCGTTTCGAGCCCTAGTATTCAATAGTATCGTTATTGAATAGTAATTGTATTGAATAGTATTGATATTGAATAGTGAGAGTGTTATGAATAGTATTCATATTGAATAAGTCTATGATGCATCCAACAGATAAGTTAAGTTTCAATGAGAATTGTTTCAACAATCATCTGATAGAAAATGATCTTTCATAAATTGATAAGGTACTTAACACGTTTCGCAACTGTTTGTCGATAGTAATTGTTTTTTTTTAAAGAACCATCCAAAAGCAGTACCTGTAACCTATAAGGTGTTGGCTCATGGTGGTGTCCAAAATGCTTAAGCTTTGTCTTCACACGTTACCTTTAATATTATGAGAGACAGCGCGCAAAGCAATACTGTGCTTTTTCGAACTTGCATTATTAGATTCATGTATTTTATTCTAGATGAATTTCAATTTAACGCAGATTTTGTGAGATAACAAAGAAAATCTGTTTTCTGAACATGATGTCTTGTTATTAAATTTCATAAAATAAAACGAAGCTCAAAAATTTTGAGAAACAGATCAGAGATTCGGATCTCGTGATCCCGTAAATGTTTCAACGAAATTTTTAACAAAATTTCTTCTACCATTTATTTGGTAATTGGTAACGCTGATGTTACAATTATCTAGTAATGAGCAACAGTAGCTTCTCTTATCTGTTAATTTCTAGCGTCCAACATAAGATAAAAAATTACAAAACGTAGTTTATGCTACTAGAAAATAGTGTTATATTATTGAAATTCGTCTAATTAGAAAAAAAATCACGAACCTAATATAGAAAATTCAAACGAGCACTCCATGCATACTAAATTAATCATATGAATCAAGTATCTAAAATAAAATAATGAAAATATCCACGGATAGTTCAAGAAAAAGCTTCAATGGTTAGAAGTATTGCCTCAAATTATGTCTCACAATGTTAGAGATACGACACGAAGATAAAATTTAATCATTATGAGCATCATCGTAGAATATCTCTTCAAAAATTACAGATATTACGATTTGGTAGACTTTAACAAGTGATAAGTATCGGTTTTAAGTATCCATTAGAAAATCAAAAATGCAACTAACTAACTAATGAAAGATCCTTAAAGAGTTGCAGGCATTTGTCTTACGTAGCCGTAAAGAAAGTGCGGGTAGTTCTCTTAGATGTTCCTTAAAAGATTTACAAGTCTTACCAAGAAGTAGTTACAAAACGTTTTAAATAACTTGCTGATCTTCGAATGATCATATCAAATCCCAATACAAATCAATATCAAAGGATATTGGTATTATGACATCCTTAAATTGAAAAGTTTTGAGCGTGGTAGGACTCAACTGCTCCAGAGATAAAGAAGCAAAGCAATTATCGACACTTTGTCCCTTCATGTGAACAAGGCATAGTTCTAATTGCAACAACGTGTTTTAATCTTGACTTAAAATGACTGCATCATCGACTATTATGCAGATTAAATGGTGTCTCAGAAACATTGAACAGATTTTAAGATTTATCATTTTCGTACTCAACAAAAGTGAAGTCTTTGAAATTCCGATAAATTATTGAACATTCTTAGTGCTACATAAATACAAAGTCTCAGATCTATAGCTTATACCATATACACAAGAACCTGTAACAACACTATCATGTACAATTTTTTTTCAATGAATGCCTAAAGTTTATCGGAGTACAGGAAAATGACGATCGCAAGGACGTATATTTTACTGATGATCGATATACAAAAAGTTCATGCAAATGATTGTGATACGAAAAACAGCTAATGAATTAGTATTTTACAAGATGTTATTTTTCAAGGTAACCGAGAGACCGATTGTACACAATCGTTTACAAAATCATTTAACCTCGTATTCACACTAGGTTGTCCTCAATAAAAAAAAAGGGGCAACTCTTTGTTGCATATCTTCTCTTGAGACTCTCTTCGTTCTAATCCTCAGTGTATATAATACTCACTTTTCGTACGAGATATTCAGATAAATCTAGAATGAATAAAAAAAAAATTGAATGTAAAATATTCTCGTTTCACCTTGTTCTCAACACCTGCGATTGCAGTGTGACCCGTCATCGCGAAAAATTGCGATGCAGTTATGTGTAATTGTAAAATAAAAAATTCATTTACGCAGGGTTACGAAAAATAAATATAGTAACGAGCAATTGCGTGGTAATTTGATCGCAATCGAGGATATGCGTTACTTGCTATTGGTTGGGCCTTTCAGAGGAATGAAAAATAAAAGAGAAAAATATTATTTACCTTAAAATAATACTAAATATTTACTGTTCTGTTGAAAAAACTCTACAATACAACAGAACAGAATTATTCTCTCGACTGCAAGGAGGGCCATATGAAATAAAGTGCGTTTGTATGTTTGCAGCCCCGTGTCAACTGTACTAATACCATTTCGAAACAATATGTGAAAATTGATCATTCAATACTCTTGCTTTATTTTATTTCTGACAAGCGCATCTTTACTCATTGAATTCATGTCGATTTTTACCATCATTCTTCCATCTATTTGTCTGTTAGTAGTTATCCTTGCGTCACTATTCCATTTTGGTATTTGGTTGCTCAGAGGCATCAACTATTTGCCACAGTGTATCTGTTAGTCGATGTTTATCGGCAATCCTTTTTCTCCAATGAACCTGTATCATGAAAGTTCTATGCAAACAGTTGGCATTTTCGGTCCCATTTTCATAGTTATGACAACAATGATCTTTTTTGATTATGCACAATGTTTATTCTTTCAATATGAAGGATGGCTCTTTAGTCCTTTTTTTGATGTTCTCTATGGATCGAAATCTGTTCAATCATGATCATTTGATTGATGAAAATCAGCTGTATGATATGACAAAAACACTCCATCTAACCAATGGATTTTGTTATGATGGTGAATTTAGTGAAAATGGAACGTGGGTTCAAATAACAAAGAATGATGAGAGAAAAGGTATAATCAGCGATATATGTTCGTGCATATGTCCTAGATTTTTCAGCTTTGTCTTTGGTCTGCCATGATGCGGTCGATTCTCATCAGCACAGTGGAAATTGACAAATTTTTAAGTCAATTGTTTGATATACTCATTTCAAACGATGTGCAATTAATAAAAAAACTGACTATACCAACATAGATATTCATTTCCAAAATGGATGGAAAACATACGCAACGATGTTGGCCCATAAAAACGATTAAGAAACCCACTTCCTTTCACAGTTGAATCAATCGTTTGTTCACTTTTAGAATGAATAAATCTTGCCTGTTAGATAAAAAAGCTCCATCCGATACTATCAGATAGAAGATACAGGAATCTCATTCGGTCGAATGGAAATGTTTCCTATGAATACTTGCTCAAGGATGTATATTTTCCGTTTTATTTTTTCAGATATATCCGGTCAACAGAAAATGAAGAAACACTGAAAGTTCATTAAGAAACTACTTTTCTAAATGGTGATAATTTTCGAAAAGATTTAAAAACTAATGAGTTGATCTAGACAATAGATTGACTCAAATATGGAAGACTTGCTAAGTAGAAATATACAGTATCTACGTTTGATCCACGCTATTATCGGAACTCAAGACAATCTTTCATGATATATTTCCAAGGTCAAATAATGTTAACTAATGAGAACAAAGGTGGGTCCTACGAGTAGACATATATATTTGAACATACTAAGTTGGAAATAATATTTTTCCAGAGGATACTGCTATGATTTCCAGGAGAATAAACAATGAATTTGACACCAAATGAAAGTCCGTCAAAAATAGGATTTATCCATATGAATAAATAAGGACTATAACGATTTTTTGCTATTGAACTTTGACGATTTCTAGAAATCCGTGAACCACAGTTAGAGCAAAATTTTATGCTATAGGAGAGAGATCAAATTAGCTGTGGTATAAAAATACTGAGCATAGCAAAGGTATCCTTAGTTTTTATGGCTTAATGAATGATAAAAAATAAACGTAGCCTTGCTATGTTCAGTATGTTCATACCACAGCTAATTTGATCTCTCTGTCGTAACAGAAAATCTTGCTATAACTGTGGTTCATGGATTTCTAGAAACTGTCAAAGTTCAATAGCAAAAAATCTTTATAGTTCTTATTTATTCGTATGGATAAATCCCATTTTTGACGGACTTTCATTTGATGTCAAATTCATTGTTTACTCTATTTGAAAATACAGTAGTACTCCCTTGAAAAATATTATTTCTAACCTAGTGCAGTCGAACTGAACAAGAAGTTCATACATCGTTGTCAATGCATGATGGTAGGCGGATGAGGATCTTCTCTTCATCCTCCCCCACCTGCGTTTCTTTCACAACTATTTCATTCAATGCATCGTCATCGCGTCTCTTATTGTTACTGATTGATTGTTGGTATGTGTTCACATAGGTTTGCTTTGAGAATTTTCTAAAAGTATTGAATATACCATGTCGTAGTGAGTATGGGCATTTGTTTCATTTTATACAACACAGAAAATGTGAAGAAACTATTCTAGCCGAATTTTCATTGCTATTCAGCTAGTAAAACTTTTATTTTAATGATTTCAGATAAATATTGCTAATAAAATGAAGTATTTGGATCAAAATGATGTCTATGGCTTCAACTCCTCTACTGGGGAGTGTTTAGGCACTCTCAGGGGGCCTGACACTGCGTGCGGTGTTGGGACGGCGTCCTCTGGAGTCCAGCAGCCAAAAAGTCTTATCCTCGGACTAGTCATCCGTCGGTTGGACGTAAAACAATACTTGACTAACGAAAAGGAACAAACAGAAATAGTTAGTACAACTAACATAACGCGTTTTGGATCATGGAATGTCAGATCGTGTTATCGTGTCACTAAACGTGAACTAATTGTTCGCCAATTAAAAAGATACCAAATAGAGGTCGCAGCACTAGCTGAAACCAATATACCGGATTCCGGTATTTACGTAGTGAATGGATACACATTCATCTACTCTGGAGCAGTGGGAAAAGAACGTTCAAGAGCGGCTCACGGAGCAGCTGTGTGCCTGGGTCCAAAAGCATTTCGTGCTTGGAGAAATTCCGGCTCCATTTGGAAATCAGTCAACTCGAGGATAGTAACTGTTCGCATTAAATGTCAGCCTATACCGATTACAGTTATAGCCGTCTATGCACCAGTGAACCCCTCAAATGGCTTAAAAGCTGATGTTGAGGCCTGTGATGAGTTTTATAAAGCTCTCCAATCATCAATTGATAATACTAATAAAGGCGATATCATATTGATTATGGGTGACTTCAATGCTAGAGTAGGAGTAGAACAGACTAGCTCAGCTCAGATCGTAGTTGGTAAACATGCAGTTGACAAGCAGAACCAAAATGGTCGTCGACTGGTTGATTTCTGTCTGTTCAACGAATTCGTGATTACTAACACATTCTTTCCTCATAAACTAGTGCATCAAACAACGTGGATGCACCCGAAAACTAAACAATGGCACATGCTTGACTATGTACTTGTTAATCGTAAATTTCGAAATAGCATTCAGGACGTTCGTGCTCATCGAGGCGCAACTGGCGGCATTGGGACGGATCACCATCTTTTAAGAGCTAAAGTCCGTATACATCTAAAATGTCGCAAAAGGACAGCTGAGACAGGTCGGTTAAGGCTTGATCATGAAAAACTGAATAACGAAAAATTGGTTGCTGAATTCCAGACGGAATTACTAAAACACCGAAATAGTACACAGGCAGACAACAAAGATCTATCTGTGAACGAGAAATTTACACAACTTACTGATTATGTACGTGTACACAGCAAAGAATACTTTGCAAAAGATCAAAGGTGCCAAAAGAATACTAAAGAGTGGTTCACACAAGAAATAGCTGATATCGTCGACAAAAAAGCTAAAGCTTATGTACAATGGCAACGTCATCGGGGCACAATTGATGAAAACAAATATAGGAATCATTACCGAACGTTGGCCAAGACGGTTAAAAATAAAGTAGAGGCTAGACAACGAGAATATTGGGAAGAAATAAGTGTTGACATCGAAAATGCAGTGAAGGACCACGACCCAGCAGCTGCATTTCAAATTATACGACGCCTGCGTGGTAACGGCATGAATACGGAACACATAGCGATTCATGATAAAGATGGAAACACATTAACGAACAGTGAAGACCGATTAAATAGGTGGAGAGAATATTTCGATGAACTGTTCAACGTAAATACAGTGGTTGATGAACAAATATTACAAAAAATCCCAAAGCCACCACTAAATCAAAAGGAACTCTCTCATCAGGATGCTGTACCGACTATTAGTGAGGTTGTGAAAGCAATCCAACAAATCAAAAATAGGAGAGCTCCAGGAAAAGATGAAATATCTGCCGAACTTATAAAAGCTGGCGGGTTGCCTCTAGCTGAATGGTTACATGAAATCATCCGTGATGTCTGGGAACAGGAAATCATGGTAAAGGACTGGACGGTAGCGGTTCTCATACGACTATATAAGAATAAAGGTGATAAACGGATCTGCGATAACTATAGAGGTATATCTTTACTGGTCGTAGCAGAAAAGATTTTCGCTCGAATCTTATTGAATCGTATTCAAAACATGCTAGACAAAAAATTGCTAGAGGAACAAGCAGGCTTTCGCTCTGGCAGATCTACAATTGATCAAATATTCATATTGAAAATGGTTATGGAAAGATCAAGAGAATTCAATCAACCACTGCACATATGTTTCATCGATCTACAGAAGGCGTACGATTCGGTTAACCGTGAAGCTCTATGGAGAGTATGTCGTGCATACGGACTATCTGATAAAATGATAAAAATGATCAAACTTCTATATGAAGATGTAAAAGCTGAAGTACGAATTGATGGCGACTTCAGTTCGAGTATCCAAATGAATACTGGTGTTAAACAGGGATGTCTTCTATCTCCGATCTTATTCAATGTCTACATTGATTTTGTCATGCGGCAAATACTTGAACAAGCTGGAACAGAAGGTGTCACCATGAATTATCGTCTTGGAGATTTATGGTACTCAGGTCGTGGAAATAACGATGATGTAAAGCTATTAGCTCTCATGTACGCAGACGACATTGCTGTTATGTGTCAAAGTACTCAAGACCTAGAAAAATTTATAAAAGCATTCGAAAAAGTCACACAAGATTTTGGTCTTACTATGAATATCAAAAAGACATGCTTGATGTCTCTAAGACAATTTCAAAAGTCAACATGTAACTCTAAAGATAGAACAGAGATAGATGATGGACCATTGGACATCACTATACGCAATCAAAAAATAGAAAAAACAGAAGAGTTCAACTATCTTGGATGCTATGTATCAAAAGATCAAACACAACATAAAGACATTGAAACGCGCGTAAGCAAAGCATCCAGTGCATTCAATAGTCTCCGACGAATTGTGTGGTATCGAAAATGTATATCGACTCAGGCAAAAATAAGAATATTCAGAGCATCAGTACTCCCAGTACTTTTGTACGGAAGTGAATTATGGTCTTTGACGATTGCCGAAGAGCAACGCTTAAAAGCATTCTATATGAAATGTCTAAGGGTAATAATTGGAGTGTCTATTGGCGATCGAATGAAGAATGATCTTGTACTTCAATTAACGGGACAACCAGCACTTGAAAACATCTTGAGAAGGAACAGACTACGCTGGTTTGGTCACGTTAATCGTATGGATAACGATCAAAACGGTCCGATGCTAACAAAGAAGACCCTCTTCGCTTCATTCAAAGATGTAAAGAGACCTCCTCACGGTATCAAATTACGGTGGAAAGATAAAATCATGAAGGATGTCACCGTATCCAATATTAAAAATTGGAGACGAGAAACACATGACAAGGATACATGGCGGAAAACAATTAATCGTGGTGTTACTTATGGCATCGTTCACACAGATGTTACGCGTATAGTACGAGAACATAAAGAAAAAGCTGTTGACCGTCGGGCACGAGAAGAACTAATGCATCACATACCGAAAAATACAACAACTGATCATAATCGTCTAGCTCTCACAACTGATGATACTACATGCACGCAATGTGGACGGATATGTAAAAACAAAAAAGGTCTAAAAATCCATCAACACACGTGTATCAACAAAAGTGTCATAGATAAAAAGACTGTTACACAAAAAGTGCAACAATCAATATCAACAACATCACATCGGGCAAAGACCTCACAACCGATGAAAATAATAGAATTGTTGTTGAAAAACAACAATAATGAATACATATGTCCAAATCAAACATGTGGCAGAGTCCTAAAGGCTCAAGGTGCTACATCACATGTGAAAGCATGTGCGAAATTATGGCTGGAAAAACAAAATATTCTCTTTTAGTGACCAAAGTCTGCATGCAGCTTACCGCGAAGTATGAAGACGGTTACTGAAACTAGATCCGCTTGTGGTCTGGAGGTAACAGTCTGATGGGAGTCGCAGTAGCTACATGCAGATGATAATCATCTGACGAACAAGATCGATTCGCTCATTTTCAACTTGTGTATATCCCTGTGTTGTCTTTTATATGTTTTGTGTTGTTTTATATATGTTGTGTGTCGTCCCGTACATGTTTTATGTGTCTTTGTGTTATGTCTTTGTATAGTCCTTCTTTCTCTTTTTTTCGATTTTATTTTCTCCCTTCTTATTTTTTATTTTATTTTATTAATTATTATGTCTGTTCTTCGCCTAAACTGGGTTACCGGTATTGGCATTTCTTCTTCTATGGCTTCAACAGTCCAGGATGACTCATGAACTTGCTTGATCGTTGTAGAAGATCACAACTTGATGTTTTTTAACGAAATCTATTGGCTAATTTAAAAGATCCAAAATTTTAGAATTTCTTAATCTGAAGGTGTCTCGTTAGATCATGCATTCGATTCTGAGTCCAGAACAAGTATGGCTGAGTAGGGAACATCGTTATGTGATCAATGAAAAGCAAATCTTAATATAGTGAACTTTTCTGTGATGTATATTTTCGAATATGCTTTTATGATGAGGTTTTCAATTTGGGCCTTATGATTAGTCATAACTACTAGCCAAAATTTTGATCTCACCATTCAAATGTATTGTGCTGAAGCAGTTTCACGAAGATGGTAAGGCGATTACTGCATCTAAGGCAGTTAGCCAACTTAATCGATTAGTTCGATCGTGGCGAAGACAGACGAAAGTCATATCAGAATAATATTATTAGACGACATGCTATGATTTTTGACGAGCGAAAAAAAGTAGTTAAAATGGATCGCTCTCATTATACATCTCGTTTCCATGACAGCAGCCTCGACATTCGATGTCCAGTACCTAGAGTGATATCTATCGAATTTCATGTATGGGGATACTTATGTAGAAATTTTGACACTATATTTGTTGGATTCGTTTTTTTAATACTTCATTTAAAATGAGATGACTAGTCTGCTTCACCAGCTTCGCTGCAGGAGACTATAGATCATGTTTTGAAAGAACAACAAAACAATATCTTTTCGTAGTGAAACTCATTATCTATAGTATGAGTCATTCAAAATATGACGAAGGACGCATAAATATGTCTGCAGAACATAAAGGTAAGAAAATACTTTTGAAGGTCGTGAATTCCTTTCGAACAGAAAAAACCACTGCTATTTTACTTTTTATTTAATTGGTTTTATATTGATCGTACTAATAGGATTTTATCCAACTCTTTTAGCTTAAGGCTCGCTATTCGTTGATTTCTCTATCTTGTCAGATAGAAGAAGATTGCCAGAGCAACACAAATGCGCAGCTTTTCGTTGTTTATAGATATAAGACAAGAGAAAATGAAATTTCTTTAAAGATAAAAATCAGCATGTGAAATTTGCACGATAGAAAAAGAGATAAAGAAGTACAGGCTACATTTTGATAATTGAAATTTTTTCAAAACGAATTTTCTCTGCAGTGACATATCTACTTGATGGTTAACGCAACATATTGCTCATGTAAAAATTGTAAAGTAATAATTTTTGAAGATGTTTCTCAGAAAAATTCTCCCAAAAATCGTTAAGACTCTTTCATGAAACTTTAAGTCATATGTTGTTTTACATAGTTTCTGACGCTCTTTCGAATGCTATGTTTGGAAAAAAATTTAGCTACTCGAATGTGGAGACTGAAAGCTGACATGAGCAACATGTTGTATCAAAATTTCAATTGTCAAAATGTAGCTTGTGTTTCCTTGATTCTTTTCATTTAGACTTTGTTTTTTCTGGACATTTGTAAAGCAAAAAAATATTAATTTGAACGATCGTTCGAAGAATTTCGTACAATAAGAATAGAAATATAATTATGAGTCGTGTAGAAGTTTCACAATAGATGTCATCATTCACAATGTGATGATGACACTATTTACATATGAACAGCTGACAAAAGAAGAAATAGTCGAGTCGTACATAGTGGATTATCTTTACTTATCAGTTAGGACAATAATGTTTCTTATTCTTGTCTCTTAGTGATGTGCATCTGATTATGGGTGATTCTTACCAAGAAAGTACTCCGACCATCAATCCAAAGGATGATACGACGTTAAACATTAAATTACTCGATCCACGTCGACCCTATCTCCGTTGGATAGCTGTTTTCTTTATGTGTTTTTTGACATTTGGTAACTTATACTTCAATCTATGTTTCTTCTAATTTTTACCATTTTTTTCTAGGCTCTTCCTATTGCGATGACATACCGGCCGGTTTGCAGGATGTGATGAAGGCTGATTTGAAAATTTCATCGGCAACATTCACCTCTTTTTATTCATGGTACTCGTGGCCAAATGTTGTGTGAGTTGTTATTCTAATTTATCTGCCAAGAGATCCTCTTCCATTCTCTCATTTCGATTAGATTGGGTGCTATCAGCGGCGTCTTGATCGATAAGTGGCTCGGAATGGCCCGTGGTGCTACAATCTTTTGTGGCATTATTGTCGTCGGTCAAATTGTGTTTGGTATTGGTGGCTTCTTTCGACTCATCTGGCTTATGAACATTGGTCGATTCATCTTCGGGATGGGTAGTGAGGCAATTTGGACCGTTCAAAGTGTTTATGCTGCCTCTTGGTTTTTTGGAAAACAGTTGAACTTTGTATTCGGTTTGCAACTATCCTTTGCTCGAGTGGTACGTATATTCATTTCGTTTTGTTTTTATAACTATTTTCGAAATACCATTTGTATTATGGTTGTTTTAAAAAAAAAGGGTAGTCTTGTCAATCTGAATACTATTCATCCCATTTACGATTCACTCAGTCATGATATATCTGGTCCGAAACGTATTGGTGTTACACTTTTCATTGCGGTATCGACATGTATCTTTTCACTTGGTTGTGCTTTCATTCTTTGGTGGTTGGACAATCAACGTCGTCGGGTCCTACATGAAGATAATCTGAATGATAAAGGTTCGTTGTCTTTTCCTCCCAACTTATCCGGCAATCTTGTTTCATGTTTTCTTCAGTCGACGAATTCCATCTTCGAGGTAGGCTTATATCTTGTCCTGTTTCAGCTTATTGTGTATCATAGTGAATAGATGTTCGACACTTTCCGGCTTCACTCTATTGTGTCTATGTCATTTGTGCCTTCTACTATGTAACCATATTCCCATTCATTGCTACCGCACAATTACTGTTCAAGTCTAAATATGGATTGTCGCCAGCATGGTCAAACGCTTGTAATAGTTTGATTTATCTCATGTAAGTTTCATAGTACTGCGATTGCACGTTGAGAGTCATCCTGTTTTCAGGTCAGCCATTCTTTCGCCGATACTTGGACATGTAATCGACCGAATCGGTCGCGATATTTATTGGCTCATTAGTAGTATTACGGGCACAATCATCGCACATGCTCTAATCACATTATTCTTGCTGCATCCAATCGTGCCACTCATCCTGATGGGTATTACTTATTCGATATTGGCTGCGTCATTGTGGCCACTTGTTGCACATCTCGTTCCCAAGCAAATGTTGGGCACTGCTTATGGACTAATGCAATCGATTCAAAATTTGAGCCTTGCCATCATGTACGAAATTCTGCTTTCTGACTAATATTAGTTATACGTTTTGCTTATTTCCTAGGAATATTTTCACCGGTTTAATTCTTGATCGATACGGCTATTTTATGCTTGAAATCTTTTTTATCATTTGTCTCGAAATGGCACTACTCGCTGCCGCTGTTCTCTACGTTTACAATACGCTCAAGAAAGGAATATTGAATGATTCGGCTGCGGTTCGACATGCCAAGCGCGAACTTGTAAAGACACCTACCGATGTAGAAATAAGACTAGATAATCGTTTACTATAATTAATAATTTCGCAATGGAAAATTGTCACTAAAGGGTGTGGGGTGTGGTGTGGGTGTGTGGGTGTGGGAGTGGGTGTGGGTGTGGGTGTGGGTGTGGGTGTGGGTGTGGGAGTGGGTGTGGGTGTGGGAGTGGGTGTGGGTGATGGTGTGGGTGTGGGTGGGTGGGTGTGGGTGGGTGTGAGTGTGAGTGTGGGTGTGTGAGTGTGGGTGGGGTGGGTGTGGGCGTGAGTGTGGGTGTAGGTGTGGGTGTGGATGGCGTGTGGTGTGGTGTGGGTTTGATTGGATGTAACAGCTAGAAACAACCCACACCCATCCATTCGAATATTATCAGTACTACGAAAATCGACGTAGCTGATACCATGGATAAAAGACTTGAGCCAGGCACTAGTCAAAGACCAGTTTGGAGTCACTAGACAAGGAATAATTTCTACATATTTTTGGTTGACTAATTATAATTGTTTTCGACAAGCTTCTGATGTCTCATACTGTGGAGTCAGAAAGCAGCAGACAATCGATGCATTGGCAATATCTGATGTCATCCTATATCATCAGTGAAATTATATTTCATGAAAAAGTGATGAGTCTGTTCTATTTAAGTTGAAAAAATACTTTACTCACTTTTCTAAAGTATAGTCATTGATGCCAGTATAATCATTCATCGAAACATGATTACCTAATGTGATTAGTCCATTGCACACCCGTGTGACTAGTTGTTTATCGTCCGATTGATAGACGAGTATAACATGATGTTTTATTCGTTGTTGCGACATGAACAATCTAAAGACTCTCAAAGTTAAAGAAAGTCTCTTATTGACTTCTAATTGATAACGACGAGCATAGCTAAGTCTAATTATGTGACCATAATTTTCGCAGTCTGAGCATTCTTACGACAAAATCTCATACTATTATTTGCTGTAACTGGAAGCAATATCCATATGTTTTTTGAATTATTTCATTTTTTGTTGATATGAACTTTGCCGCATGAAAAACCAGAAAGTTTGAATATGTTCAATTAGGTGAACTGTGCTGGAAAAGGTTTTATCAACAATGACTTACGTAGACAGTGAAAGACATCTAACAGTTGGCACTTGTTAGGCCGAACGAGAATGAGAAGTCTATGACATGCATTTTTTAATTCCATACTTTCTCAAAAAAAAGTGCGGGAGCATGTCTTAAGAGAATAAGAAAAATCTATTTTATTATTCAATACAACGAACAACAACAACTAGGTAGATACGAATAATAGCTTTAGTAGAGCTCGTGATCTGATATCCTTTGAAGAGGATATAAGAGTTATATTGATATTGCTGTATTTGTTTCAATCGAAACACAATCTACTGCTGGCAGTGAATAATGTGTTCTGTTCCTTGATTGCTTATCAGACTTTGCTCGTCTACATTGCGAAAAGAGCTAAAGAGAAAGTATTTATGAAGAGTCAAACATGTCTCTTATAATTTCTTACCATACTAGCAAGGGACTCTCTAGAAGTGTTCCATCACTTTTGAGTTCATTTGCTATTTTAGTCTCAATGGCTCAGTTATTGGATTTCTGGATTAAGCATATAGATGTGGCTGACAAGGGAACATTTTTAACTGATCAATCGTTTTTCAGTTCAGACTCGATGCAGTATATAGGCCCTATTGAGATATGAAAAAATTCAAAAGGATGAGTCCCCTTAGGTCTTCTGTCCAGATTTACAGGCACTTTACTACAATTTTTGCTTGTAGCAGGATATGCACTGAAAACATGTACTATAGTATTTCGAGTTGAGATTAAGTCTGCAGATAGTTCTATTTCTGAATAAAATATTCTGAGAATTTCAGATCAGAATAACCCTTCTTCCCTGAGATATTAAAGTCGGAAAAAACAGAAAATCCTAGCATTTTATGAAATTTTTGGGACTTCAACATCTCAAGAAAGAAGGGTTATTTTGATCTGAAATTTTCAGAATATTTTATTCATAAGTAGAACTATCTGAAGGCTTAATCTCAACCCAAAATACTATAGTAAATTTTTTCAGTGCATAACCTACTACAGGCAAAAATTATAGTAAAATACCTGTAGGTCTGGACAGAAGACCTAATGGAACTCATCCTTTTGAACTTTTTCATGTCTCAATAGGGTCCATATAATTTACCGAGTCAAAACTGAAAAACGATTGATCAGTTAAAAATGCTCCCTCGTGAGCTCCGTTTTGTAGCTTTTAAGCTGAGGAACCGAATTGCTTGTATACGTTTCCATGATGTATTAAGATACCTGATCTCTTCAGAGCATTCTTCTTCGAATTCTTGGTCAGCTGATCATTCATCAAATAAAATGAGTACAAATCTGAAATTGAAACGCGATTGCATGCACACAAACCAATTCAAAATTATACTTCCTGATAATGAAAGCGATCCTGTGAATCATTACCATTTTTTCAGAGCAGACAATGCTTAGGTCCGTCTACCACTGCTTGATCCAAGGGAGGGGAGCGGCTTCTAGCGACTCCTTATGGATTCTACGATCCATCAGGATCCATTTTAATCTACGAAGAACACTCTGTTTTACAGAAATTCATCGTTATTGATAAGCTTAAATCATTAGCCAGAATAATTCTACAACCACCAAAGGCACTAGCTAGACAAAATAGTGAGAATTTACCAATATTAACATAAGCTAGAGAAATTTCAACAATCATAATGTATACGTTTTCACAGGCCGGAGTTTTTCTTTTTTTTTTTATTATATCGGAATGCTTACAAAAGCCTTTTATTATACAGAAAAAGAAGAATCAATGCATTGATTCGCTCCTTTTGTTCTTTGATTTTATATCGAAAGCAATACTTTTTATAGGATTAACTACAGGGTGTGGGTGCGGATGGATGTGGGAATGCGTGTTGGAATGTGAGTGTGGATCTTGTCCTCTTTGTTTACCACACCAAAATCCACACTCGCAGTGTTTCTCATTTTTTCCGTCTCGTTTCACTTACTAATGTGTAACAAATATGAATCATATACTGTTTGAAAGAGGAGAAAATGTCCTATCAACTGATAAAAAAATAGCCTTTTCAGAACCTATTTATCGAAGAGATAAAAGGATTGATAGTTTGTACGATCCTTTTATAGAAAAGTGCGGGTTTCTTTTAAGGTTGTTTCTCTTTTCTGTTACATCGTTTCGTTTATAAACGTGTTATAAAAATAAGTTATATACGATTCGAAAGAGGAGAAAAAGCTCTATCTTTTGGTAAAAAAGGTTTTCTTTCAGCATCCTTCTACCAAAGAGAAATAGGGGTCAATATTTTATGCTATTACTTTTGCATCTTATGTTAGATATATATTTTGTTTCTCAATTTTATTTTTGATCTTATCGCAGTTATGATGAATTGATCTCGATTTAATTGAACCTATTGAAACAAATTTAGACATATACTACTCAAGAATGACTCTAGTCCATCGGTCTTGAGTTTCTAGTCTCCTCTGTTGGCATGAATCGTACAATCAGTTCGTTGAGTAAAATAAAGGTTTGTTTTTTTTTAATTGTCATTATTCGTTACTTGCGATGTGTCTCTTTTTATAAAGGTGAACAACATAACAGGAATCAAGTTATGAAGCACATGACTCGAAAAAGGCCAGAACTACGAATAACATTCTAATCAATGCTAGAAGTGTCAATAGTTTTCTGCTTTGTCGATAAAAAAAGATTTACATTTTGAAGGAGACTTTCAAATGTGATCGCCGCACGGTGTGAAGATGTTGATGTGCTGTTCTTTTCTGCAATCTCATTTAAACTCACATCCACATCCACACTCGGCTCTCTCCAACCATGACAAAAAGAGAAAAACAAATCCTGTTGAAATTTTCAATTGTTGGCACATGACATAGACTATAAATGCCTTAAGATTTGAATATCTCAGTTTGTACACGTCAAAAACAGCTCATATTTTAAATTTGTTAGTTTGTCAGTGAGGTCTTTAATTTGACAATCATATATGTTCAATATTGTTGAGTTACAATGCATACCCTTCCATTGTTAGTGATTTAAATAAAAATTTCTCTCTTAAAAATCATATTTCACAAATAAAAGATAATACATGAAAAGAAAACTTTATTAAATAAATGTTAATTAAATAGTATACTTGATTTGAACACAACCAGATGGAAATATTTTTGTATCGGAATATTTAAATTGCTGTTCAATAGATTGTTGTCCAAATAAATGAATACCTTTACCAAGAACAATTGGAATTATAGTCAATATAATTTCATCAATTAAACCTAAGTTAAGTAATGTTTTATTTAATTGAGCACCACCAACTAACCATATATCTTTACCAGATTGGCTTTTTAATTGATTAACAAATTCATAAACATCATCATTAACAAACTCAACAAATTCATTTGCTTTTTGTTTTTCATGAGAAAAAACATAATTTTTTTTATCTGGATAAGGAAAGTGACCAGGAAAAGTTAATATTTGTTGATAAGTTTTTCTTCCGATTAACGTAACATCGATATTTTCATAAAATGATTTATATCCATAATCATCATTATTTTCATTATTAATTGGTGGTAACCAATCAATATTTCCATCTTCTCTTGCTATAAAACCATCTATACTAGCAGCTATAAAAAGTATTACTTTTCTCATTTTATTTATTATATGTCGAACATATTCAACTAACTATTTACTAATATAAATATTTTCTTTTTTTGTAATGCCAAACAACTGATTTAATAAATTAGATAATTTATCTTCGAATAAATCTATTTATTTAAAATCTCCTGAGAAAATAAATGTTTTTATTACTTCTACTAATAGTTGTACTACTGTCCGATAAACAATAGTTATTGTCTCTACTTTTGTCTCATCTTTACTTGAATCATCTGTTGACTCAGTGATTGGTGTAATTTAGACGCCAAGCATAGCACGAAGATGAGGGCGCTCTCATTCAAATGAAGATGTTCCTTATTTTTTATTTAGTTATTCGTATTTCAATTGTTTTAATATCTATTACACTAACTTATTATATTATGAAAAAAAAAATTTTAATTGCCATCGTTTGTTTTTTTAAAACAATAATCATATAGAGTTAATTTTAAAAAAGTTAAGGATTTAAGATAGTATATAAAAGAGTAAATTGTTTTAACCGATTCTGTTAGGCCTTGTCTACACTAGAAAAACAATTCGGCATTAATTTCGAATTAAATCTACATGCGTCTACACTTATAAATTTAATGCATCAATCAGAACTGAGAAATGGCTACTATAATGTAGTCGAAGGGTGTGGGCGTGGGTGTGAACCATCTCTTCACCGACACTCACACTCTCCAGCATCTACTAGCATTTCTTGTTTTCTCAAGAGTTATTGAGACTTATTAATAAGTGTAACTCTACCATGGAGACCACTATTTTGTGGTTTCTATGCCGGTCACAAGTCCGGACAAAGGAGGAGTGTTGGACGGAAGGGGTGCAGATACCGCCGTCTGTAAAAACAAAAAGACGAAAGAAACTAACCATGAACGACATTAGCACGAAAACATACCGGCTCGGACGTCGCCCGGGAAAACAAGGTCCGCGTCCTCTGCCGAGTGACCAGGACAGAGTCGAAAAATTGGCTACTGGAAAAAACTTACAAAACTTACATACAAAGTATACGACGAAAAACACGAAAAAACTAATACCTGCTAAAAATACTCTGACAGTAGGAACATGGAATGTGCAGACCCTTTGGGCTGCTGGAAAATTAGAACTACTTAGAAACGAAATGAAACGTTTCAAGTACGATATAATTGGTATTTCTGAAGTGCGATGGACAGGCAAAGGTGAAACATCGAATGGTGATTTCATCTGGTCAGGAGAAGAGACCGTACATATGAGGGGTGTAGGTTTCTTACTAAGTGCACAAGCTAAAAAGGCTTTGATAGGATACAATCCAATAAGTTCACGAATAATTTCGGCACGATTCGATGCAGCACCGTTTAAAATCTCAATCATACATGCATATGCGCCAACTTCTGCATCGTCAGAAGATGAAATTGAAGCATTCTACAATGATATTGAGGAAGTAATAACAAAGACAGATAAAAAAGATGTAATCATTCTGACAGGAGATTGGAACGCAAAAATTGGTAATGATAATAAAGATTGGGAATCCGTTATGGGTAAATACGGTTATGGCGATAGAAACGAACGAGGAGAACGCCTCCTAGAATTTGCGGCGACACACAATCTCTACATATGTAACACAAGGTTTCAACATAAACCTAATCGAAAGTGGACTTGGGCGTCACCAGATGGCATACACAAGAACATGATTGATCTGATTCTCATTCAAAGAAGATGGAAGACGTCGGTCATCAATTGTCGAACATTTCAGAGTGCAGACATAAGCTCAAACCACTCATTAGTCTTATGCAACATCAAACTGCGACTAAAGAAAATGTACAACAAGCCGCAACAATCCTATAGCGTTGATGTAAACCGATTGAAAGATGAGAAAATAAGACTATCATACAGTACTACACTAATAAAAACCATGGAAAACATAGAGCCATCATGTAATCTGGAAGTCCATTCAAACCATATAAGACAGGCAATTCAAAACACAGTAGAGACAACGATACCTGCAAAAAGAAAAACTAGAAAACCGTGGATTTCCGAAGCGACACTAAAATTTGCTGATGAAAAACGAAAACTAAAACAGATGAAAAACATTTCCATAGAATACACACAGCAATATAAAGACTCATGCCGGAGAGTCAAGAAATCTGCAAGACAGGATAAAGAGCATTGGATACAAGATCAATGCGAACAAGCTGAAAAAGGTCTAAACATTGGAAATACCAGAGAAGCATACAGCCTATTGAAAATGTTAAAAAGCGAATTTGTACCTCGGTTGAATGTGATACGAGATCAGCAGGGCGCAGTGTTACAGTCCAAGGATGACATAAAGCAAAGGTGGACACAATATTGTAGCAGTCTGTATAAAGATCCTGGGGGTGGAGACGGGATGGCAGAAGAACTTGAAGACATCGCACCTCCCGTAGACGGAAATTCCTCGGATGTTCTGTACTCTGAGGTCGAAGCAGCTATACATGCATTAAAAAGAAATAAGAGTCCAGGATCAGATGGGATCACGGCCGAAATGCTACAAGCTGGGGGCGAACCACTAGCACGGCAGATCCATAATCTCTGTAACAAAGCATGGAATGAAGGTACAATTCCAGAGGATTGGGGTAAATCCATCCTGGTACCAATTCCGAAAAAAGGAGATCTCAGCAATTGCTCGAACTATCGAACGATCTCTCTGATTAATCATACAGGAAAAGTACTCCTAATAGTACTGCGAAATAGATTAAAAAATCATCTGGATCCGTACCTCTCAGAAGAGCAGGCAGGGTTCCGAACAGACAGGAGTACCATACATCAGATACTAACGCTTAGATTATTGGCTGAAAAAGCAAAAAGACAGGGTAAGAAAATATACAACTGCTTTATAGATTTTCAAAAAGCATTCGATACCATCAAACATAAAATTATTTGGTCTATGCTAAAATCCTATGGTGTTGACACAAAAATGGTCACCCTGCTACAGAAAATATACGAAAAGTCACAGTCAGCTGTTCGCATTGGTAAAGAAAATGGCGAGTGGTTTCAAACAGACGTAGGAACAAGACAAGGCGATCCTTTATCACCACTCATCTTCATCGCATATCTAGAAAGGGTAATGGATCAGGTGAGGCAGAACACCTGCGGAATCAATGTCGGTGGAATCGTTATAAATAACCTAAGATTCGCGGACGACATTGATCTTATAGATGAAGATCTTAGCTCACTTCAAAGCCAAATTGAGCTAACAAAGACAGCGGCCGAACAAGCTGGACTGATATTAAATATAAATAAAACCAGAACCATGGTTTTTGGAGACAGGAATATTGAAAGTAAAATCAATGTAGCAGGTGGAACCATCGAAAATGTAGAAAAATTTGAATATCTAGGAAGTCTGCTGACATGGGGTAACAACTGCTCAGAGGAAATCAAAAGGAGAATAGGAAAAGCGACAGGTGCATTGGTTTCATTGAAACATATTTGGAACAGCAAAAAACTGAAGATTGAAAACAAACTCAGAATTTTAACAACATGCGTCTTCAGTGTCCTACTATACGCGTCAGAGACATGGACTTTAAAAGAGGCAGACAGGAAAAAACTATTGGCTTTTGAAATGAAATGCTACCGACGGATTCTAAAAATTAATTGGCAGGACATGATACGAAACGAGGATATTAGGAAAAGGATATCAAAAGAAGAGACGATAATAGATACTATCAAAAGAAGAAAGCTAAGGTTATTTGGTCACATCTGCAGAATGGACGACACTAGATTAATTAAACACGTTGTTTTTGCTAAAATGGATGGAAAATCCAGACGGGGGCGTCCATGCAGAGAGTGGCTGGATGATATAACCGAATGGTGTCAACGCAGTGGACAAGATCTGTTTCATCTTGCGCAAGACCGACAGGCGTGGAAAAATCTGATCTCGTAAATGGTTAGCCCCAACGGGCGCTAAGCCTATGGGACATGATGATGATGATGATGATTAATAAGTGTCTCAACATATTGAAATAAATCTCATAGAGTTCCTTAATCAAATTATGATATGGGCGAGGGCATATATGTGAGTGTGACTGAGAGTTTAGATACATTGGCGTTGTTGTTTTTGGTTCTAAAATATTATCATAATTAACAAATCTCCAAGAAATAAATAGATCCAATAGAAAATATAAAACCCGAAAGAATAAGTCTCGGTAGCTCTTCTAAACATGGACATTTGCTTTCAGTAGAGGGTTAGCGATGCCATGTGGTAACCGTTTAAGGGAATCCAACGAGTTAAGGGAAAATATGGATAACATTGTAGAGGCACATGAAATCGCGCGTTGGCACATAGACTTAGCACGAAAAACTAGCCGCCAATAGAGAATAAACGTTTTCAAAATACAGATTTTTATTATTAGTTGTGCTTCTATTGCAATTTTTTCAAATTTGAGGCTTGTGATATTAAATTTAAAAGTTCTAGTTCGCTTTTTTTATTCAAATCTGCACACCAATTGGTATAATTTCTATGCTAAGCATTTCATGAAAGCAGATATACACTGCGATTTAAGTTTAGAAGAACAAATTTCAGCATTCGACTCGTCACATTAGCTAATTCGTTTCATTTTACAAAATAGCTTTTTAGTAATCAATTGAAACAGTCACATGCGATAAACCAAACCATCTAATTTTAGAAGCGAATCAACAAAACAGTTCTATCCAACTCGTTTAAGACGTTTCGTCTTGAACTGAATTATATTATTGCATAGAACAGTTCGAATAACTGTTTAATGAAGTGTTCCCATCAAAATAACGGGTGATGCAAAAGTTCCTGGAAAAATGTCGCTTCATTTTTCATGGGATATAACATATTCCGGAAAAATCAAAAACACTTATTCAGGGTCTACGTTGGAAGCTCTTTCTAACTGTGTGTTCAAAAAACTCTAACATATCTTGTTTTTGAGTACTAAGCAAGTTTTTGAACAGCACTAAAATGTGTTCAGTCAAAAAACTCGAAATGGTTGCCGCAAAGATTTTTGTAACTTTATTGTGTCCATTCTATTGGATAGTGTTGATCTTTTTTTTTTGTTAAATTCCTCATTCAATTATTGACAAACCATGCAGAATTTATTATGGTATCGTTTCAGATAATACCGGAAAAAACTTACCCCGCAGTTCCAACTATTTACCAGATTGATGCTCTTTTTGTTTTGCTCGATGTTCGTATTCGTCCTTTCTGCAGGTTTGAGACATAAAGGCTTTGACGTATTTATATCGGTAGTATCCTGGAATTCTTGCCGTCATCATTTCATATGTTTTCATAAAACGGTACTATTAAAAACCCAAATAACTCGTATACACCCATTACCGTTTTCATATCCAAATTTTACTGATGTTTCGTATCTTCTCATTTTTTAATTTTTCATCATGTTATAAAAAGCAATTTTCTACTATTTAGCAAAAGGTTTCTGAAGAATTAAACGGCAAATTCAACGAAGAGCAGAGCAAAAAATACTACTGAAGAAATAGAAGATAATTCGAAAAGACTTAGAAATTATTTTCTCCTGCTACAGTCATTTCGAGCTGTTTTTACAGAGCACATTTTAGTGCTGTTCAAAAATTTGCTTAGTACTCAAAAGCAAGACATGCTATAGTTGTTTTGAACACACAGTTAGAAAGAGCTTTCAACGAAGACCCTGAATAGGTGTTTTTGATTTTTTCAGAATATGTTATATCCCATGAAAAATGAAGCGACATTTTTCCAGGAACTTTTGCATCACCCGTTAAGTGCATGGTCTTATAGGATAACTCAACTTATAACGTGAAAGAATCCAATCAAAACTGCTCAACATGCATGGCAATTAGACAATACATGTGAAGTTTTTGAAATATTTTCTTTCAATTCAGTATTTTTTCATAAATTTTTGACATAATTAGAAGATTAATTTAACATGTTGAGATGTACTCAGATTTTTTTTAGTCAATACGAATTCTCCATTATACAATTTCATATGCCTCTACGATGGTGTCCACATTTTCCCTTAACTCGTTGTTTCCCTTAAACGGTTACCACAATGCCATCGTCGCGTTATCTTGTCAGATATCTTCAAAAGGAAAAAGCCAACACAAACATGAGACAATATTAATAGAAGAAAAACAAAAAGCTTCTTATTCGTTCCAACAACAGCAGATTCATTTATACTACGTTAAAATCGACTATGGCCACAATTTTTGATTTCAACGAAGAAAATAAAAGAACTGATTCGTACGTATTACGATTTGGTACTTTCAAAACATCTGTTAGAATCACTCATGAACAACTCGAACGTATTCTTTATTTATCGAGGATTGTGTATCATGATGATCATTTTAAGACAATTCAAAATGAACATGGTGAATATGTCTTATCATCTCATCTTTGATACAGATGGCTTATGATCATCCTCTCTTCAGTTAATGCGCAACGATCATGTTTTCTGTTTACTGAATTACCTCAACAAGCCAATGTCTTCGGCATGCTATAACTCTATGATTTTTTATGTATTGATCCTCTACCGATTCCTTCGTTGCAAGTCGACTCTTCAAAACTTCGCTATTCATAGGATAGGGAGATTCGATTTAATGGGTATCGTTATAGAGAAGCTAAATGTGCAGATGCACGTGACACGGCTGCTGAGTTTATTATCGTTTTCAGTAAAAATGAGTATAAACTTGATGATATTGAAACAAGGAATAAAGTTTTCGATTTGATTACGCGCATTTTTTCACGTTCCAAGAGGGTGTGGGTGTGAGTATGGGTACGGCTTTTTTTCAGCCACGCCCACACGGAAACCCTTTCACAAATGTTTCAATCTCGTTGTTAGCGATTCACTCATTCTTCTTCATGGGCAAACTTTCGAAGCATGAAAGCATTCTCTTTTTTCCTTATCTTATGAAATTACCAGTTACATTATTTTGATACTTTTATCTTAATATCGACAATCGCGAAAAGAATATGAATAGAATATTACATGAACGCAGAAAACTAAACATGTAAATTGTAGACAAAATTCTACAAGAAAGAATCATTAAATCAATGAGACTGTGTACGATACATACAGATAAATACATTGGATAGACCTCAGGGTAAGAAAAAGTCATTAGTTGTCCAGAGAAACGAAAGTCTGTGATTAATTACTATATCATATCTGCCTCGATTCTTTGGAATTAATATTCTAGCCATTCATTTATTATACTTATGACATTTAAAAAATTCGAAAATTTGCTTAGGAACCATATTCGTAAGTTACTTACGAAGATACAAAAATCAAAATAAAATTTATCAGAGAATTTCACTAGTAATAGTTTCCAACTTGGTTGGATGTTGTATATGCAAAATGCGTCGTTTGTTTGTCGAGGGACTCTTGTGTTACTCGTGCAACATAAAAAGGCTTTACTTATTTTTCTTTTTTCTCTCTTTTTTTTCGTTTTTTTTAAGATTTCTCTCAATAAAATGCTATCTTGAGAAGTACTGTTCATGAGAGCAATAAAATACATAATGTGGAGAGCAGACAAACATTCACGGCAAACAAAGAAAAAAATTTAGTAAAATGAAATACAGTTCAAATGAACCAAACGCATCGATACTCATTTGTGTATGATGTGAAATTGTTGGCATCGTTGAACAACAAATAATGATAGACTTCCTTCAGAAGCAGGCGAAGAGATGAAACTTACATTGATATGAAGTTGCAACAAGTTTTCAGTAAGATAATATGAAAATTAATAATTTTCAAAATAGAGTGTGGGTGAAGATATTTCCATCATAGACACCCATACCCCACACCCGACGCCACACTCACCCACATTCTTGTTTTTCGCCCATCGTTTTGATACCGTTCATCGAAGGATATGCTATTTATGATAAATTCACAACGAGGGACATGTTTTATGTATGTGTCAAGCGCTTTGTTTTATCACAACTTGAGGGAGGAGTATACGGTGACGCATCAATGGTGTAGATTCTTTACAAAAAAAGAATCAAGAGACGAATATTTTGATTTTTCCTCCAACATCGGTTAGATGATCTTCGATTTTATCAGTCAACTGATTTTTAGTCTTGTATTTAACATATCAAATAATATGTTCACAAGTTGCCATACAGTTAGTTGACATAGTAAATTGACGTCAACGTGACAAGACCGAGTCATTCATTGACGGCTATTTTAATTACTTTTTTTTCTCTTTCTTCTTCTTTCAATTGTGCTACCTGTAGATTTCAGAAAAAAATCAGGACACTGAAGTTTCAATCCACAATATAATCGTATTCATATAAGAATTCGTAAAGGTTTCAGCCTGAAATAAGAAAATTGAAATTCAGTCGTTACTTCGCTTGTTTATGACATTCATAGCTGTTTTCGAGTTTTTGATTTGTTTATGAATTCGATTTATTCCACATTGATTGCTTCTTGATCAAAATCAATCTTTCACTGCGCTCTTCAATTAAAAAATGAATGTACAGCGTAGTAGCTGGTCTTACGAAGAAACACCAACATCCATGAAAAACCAACACCAACGCCAACATAATAATGAAGTCAAGCGGGTCACTAAAAGTAAAAGATTATGGACTTGTATCCTTTAGCTAATTATGGACATAATATATTTTAGTCAGTGGTTTCCAGGCAATACGCTTTTCTCGTTTTGGTATAATAATTGGAATTTTAGTAGGAGGCGTTGCATTTGCTACAATCCTTACTATGTACGTACAAGAACAATCCGAACAAGGTATTGACAGAACCTGAGTCTTCTACCGGCAAAAACATGTTTATTTTTTGCAATTAGCTTCCTTTCCTCTATCGATAATCATAATATCTCCGTTTACATATTCATCCATAAGTTATAAAACAAACTACAAATGTACATGTGGATTCAGTTTTACTTATATGTTGGTTTAGATTTGAGTGTGGAGTTTAGGTTTGCAGTAGAGGATGTCAGTATGTGGTGTCGGTGCAGATGAGTGTAGCTGTGAGTGTGAGGCTGAAAAGAGGAGTCACACCCAACCTGTTTCAGATTTGGATGTAAGGCGTAGGTTTGCTATGTGAAGTGTTAGGGTGTGATTTTGTTGTGGATACATATGATTGTGGGTGTGGGTGTGGGGTGAGTGTGGGTGTGGGTGGGTGTGAGGTGTGGATGTGGGTGTGAGGGTGGGTGTGGGTGTGGG